>JAVFBW010125325.1:0-14367 GCA_034783835.1 Mopalia ciliata
CGAGGGCTATACATTTAAAGTTCAAATCAACCAGCGAGTGCGACTCCTCTGAATTCCATTGTTAAATATGACAGAATATAGCTCAATTTAAGAATCTTAAATTCTAAAATTTAATGATATATAACTTTTAATTAGCCAACCGATAGGCATATATTAGGTCTTGTATATTTCAGAACTGTAAGAAATACAACAACAGAACATGAACAGTATCTAAAGAAAAATCTGCAAATATCAAAGAGAAAATGACATTTTCTCAGACAGCAAAAGAAAAAAACTTGGAACCCGAGACTGGTATTTTGTATTTGAAAGTATAACAAGGTGGGAGTACATGATGTGACATAGCCTTGACGCCGTCTCACGGAGTCTGGTGAGGGAGAATAGATCTGTTGACATCTCAAAGGCGTCTCAGTGAATAACAGTGTTTCGACATATAACCAAACTAAACTGACTTTGTTTATGATTGCAGAGATCAATGCTTGATTAATACAGGGAAACTATTTCTTATCCAAAACTTTCTTTCTAAATTGAGATTGGAATTCAACTGATGGAAAGTGTCCACTCAGTAACGCTCTAATCTCATGTCGACGATGATACGTTTATCTAACTGTTTCTCCCCTAAACAAAATTATTACCGAATTTTTGGGGGGTTTTGTTTATTTTGCGATAAATATAGACATCTACAGTTTCACCTGTGCAAGTCAATCGTTCATGCACTATTATCTTTTGGCGTTTATGGTTGGGATTTAACGTTGTTCTCGTTCGCACCTAAACGAGGCTGCCTCAGTCTTCCTGGTATGGATAGAAATCTAACCCGACCTGATAACCGATATTGAACCTTGCTGAACTACTGTTTTAACAATTGCCTATAAACAAAAACCTTGAAATAGGCCCACCTGCTCCCTCACGGGGCAAGATATAGGCTGTGCTACCCGAAGAAAAACTTACATTTTACACATCTTGTCTTGTCATAAAATGGCGATTAACGAATAAGCAACGGATCATCTCCAATCAATGATCAATTTTCAAAGAAAAGTTACTAAACTGGTCTTAATGATGATAATTGATAAGATTTATACGTCTCAAAAAAAACCAAAATATACACACAATGTATTGTTCATAAGACATGGAAGATTTAATCATTTTGACACTCACATAAATAATCGGGCACTTTTGTTTACGTAATTGTTTCAACTTTATATAGCCTGTACAGAAGCATCTGGTACTATAGCCAAATCAAATTACCATTATGCGAGATAAACACAACAACACATTTTTTATTCCATATTTCATATTAAAATATATATATCCGTGTGGGCCCCTAATCATATGCCTTCTATGAAAAAAGACCTTAAAATCTAAAGGATAAAGTTAAGACATATTCCTCTAAGAATGCACCAGGCGAATATTCCATAATTTTAAAAGAATATTGGAGATACAATTTGTCTCGGAAGTTCCAAAAGCATTTATCGAATGTCCTAAATATATCAATGTGATTTCATTATAAGAAGTGTTGTGGAATTGTTTCCATATTTTTATTTTATAGCGCTGATTTTGGATATATAAATGCGAGATATTGATAAAATCGAGTCTGTCCTAGGCGTTACGGAGGCAGAATCACCACAAGTCAATAAGGCTTACGACCCGGAAATCATTTGGATAAGCTGGAAATGAAAATGTGTGCAATGTAATGTTTGTATCGTTCTTCAGTTCACAAAGTGGCCTGAGTGCCCTTGTCCTAAAGGGGACAAGTATTTATAAATTTACCGGACAAACTCGTGTGGTCAAGTCTGAAGGTTTGCATATAGCCAGTTCAATAAGAATAAGGTATTTTGTTTGAATGGTCACTCAGGATATCCGTATAAGTTTTCTCTAGTTTTCGGTCTCCGTGTGTTTGTAAAGCGACATAACATTACACAAGCATTTAAAACTGTTTGGTATACTTTCTTATATGTGCAACTTTCGAGATACTGACATGATTCAGCGGTCGTGCTATAATGGATAAAGTTGTCATTTGATATTTCGTTTAACAACTTACTTCAAATAGAAAGCGGAATGTCCAGTTGTTAATTATACGAATTGTCAAATTAAAATATTGTTTGTTGTGTGTGCAAGGTATAGGTATACGTGTGGCATATTTTCCCAGTATTTTCTACCATTATTGACTTGTACTTGCGGTTATTCGCACAGTTATCTATGTAATAAAGTATTATTTTGTTTCTAAAATCAACATGTTACCATGAGATAGTGTGTTACATATCCATATACACCGCTGTATGGTTCCCCAAAAATATATTACCCAACGCTGGTTTGTCACACATAGTTCGTTATGTTTCATTATACTTCCAACTTCCACATTCAGCTGGTAGTAAGTGGGCGTTCCATAGTTTGTGTTGTTAAAGACTTTAGATTTTCTGTTCTTGCAAAAGTACATACGAATATATTTAGTAAACACAAAACGTCCAATCGAAGTTGTTTGGCATCTCCAGGGTGGATATATATCATTTTCGGAATAAACGTTAAATTAGGAACTGGAGATACTATAAAAAGGCAACTACTATATCTTGTCTGAGTTTAATCTGTGATCCTACAATGGCGTATTTCATTCTCCAGCAAGACAACTCTTACGGTTAAATAACATTTTGCAAAAGTGTTTTGGTTGTAAAATAATGTTATATTTAACTCAGTAAGATCAATTAGATGTCAATATCTTTATTTTAATCATTTTTGCGCATGCGTTAAGGATGTTTGCCACCAATGGTTAAAAGGTTGTGGATTATACGCCCATTATGTATTGTTTGTTAAACGTTTGAAAACGAAACTAATTAGTATTCAAAGACGCTTACCACATAAACAAAGGAGGTTAAACCCCTTTTCAAATGTGCAAAATGGAGACATAAAAGACAGCTTCATGTTGTTTTTGTGATATTTAAATTTTAGTTATGTCTGGCCAACACACGTGTCAGTTTACTGGGTCATTTGTTCCATTTCCGTATACCACATCCTTGAATGATATTATGGCACAGAATAATACAGTTATGGCCTTATGGTTGTGCCATAATGCTAAACCTGATACAATAGAAAGGGTTTTGGCCTAGCCGATATACATTGCATGATTGTGTCATATTGTTTATATCTCTCTTGGATCATGTAAATACAAATATTGCAATTCCGGTATCATTGGGATGCATCTCCGCATAAACAAGTGATGCGACGACCTTACGCGCCTATGTGTCAATTTGCACGGGTCGTTTTCTAAGTTTCGTGACAAGGGGACGTGTCTGAGGCGATATAGACACATCCTCCATTCCGATTTACTTCACTCAATCCATGGGCAACCTTAGATAATCATTACAAGGTGTTGCTGTGATCGATTCATAACCTTTACTTCCTAAAGACAATCAGTTAGGCTGAGAAAAGATCACCCCAAGGACTGTTATACCTTTATCTTCTTATTGCTGTCGGTGTGCCGATTTAACCGTTCAATACACTCTCTATATGTAATTACGTGTAGATTTAATTAACGTTGTTGTTGTGCAGTAAACAACTCAATCGGTGATTCGCCAGGTAATTTCCGGGGAGTATATTCCAATTGGAATAATGCCCTTGTGCAATAGACCTATATTCGACCAGGAAGCTCTGTCAGATCGAATTTCTATCATATATAAAGAGACAAATGCTGCGATTCTCACGCTTATTTCGCAGACGTCATCCGTAGGCCTACTAGATGTGTAAGAGTGTTCAGAGAATTTATTTTCACCAGGTATGCTTGTATCATAGTTTTAGTAGTTTGTTAACTGTTTGTACCTTTCTGTGCATTCGCATCTATTTGGAGATCAAAATATGAAAGCTAACCGTCATAATTTTTAAATTTTCAACCTGATGTGTGTCCTTATTGGGTCAATGTGTCTTTTTCCGGTTTGCATATACAGGTAGCTACCGATTTGCTGGATTTATCTATAGAATACGATCAATATAGAGATAGACCCAAATCATACATAACTTTGGGCGTCCATGTTTCGTTTCGTTCATGTCTGGTTTCCATACCAACCATTAGTGATACTCTTGATTCTCTGAGCCATTCTTTGAAACGACAAGACCAACCGTTTCAGACAGAGATTTCAAGCTTAGTCTCAATAATTATCATAAGTCCCCCCTAACGATCTTTAGTGAGTGAGCACTAAGCACTTGAATAGCTCCGCAATATAGAAACCTCACTATGCAAAGATTATATATATTCTACGTCTTTCATTATAACCATTGACAAAATAAGGCAGTTTTGTCGAGGATTACCAGAATATAGGTTTAACTTCGATTCTCTCAAACAATCTATACCAAATCAACTCTATACTGTAATCGAGTGGTGACTACCAGGACTTGTAAATGAGCCTTTCTTTTTGTATAATGGATAGATAAAGCCTCCAAACCTGCAATTGTTCCGATCATTAACTATAAGATACGGTTTTGTTTCTCATTGAAAAGGTTCCAGAACTCTTAAGGATTCAATTTATCTATGTTTTTATTTTTTATTTGGGGTAAGATGTGATGTTATTTTTATATTTGTATTCATTGAAGTTTTGTTTTTCTTATTGCTCATTTTTAAATACTGCTATTTTATTCTTCTTCGAGGGTTTTATTTAATTCGATTAGCTCGATTGACTTTTAAGCAAACATAACTTCCCAAGCCACGGCTGTTTCTATTTTGTTTTATATATTTTTATGTGTATAAGCTGAACCATCATTATAGACATATAATTATAACTTTTGGAATAGGTTCTGACCGAGTGTTTTAACCTGTCTGATACAGAGGGAAGTTTGGCTATACATGTACTAGGTTTTTGTGAGAGAGATGTAGACATTTAAGGTGGAGGATTGTGAAATTCCTCACCTTGAGACGAGTAAACTAGGTGCTAGGCTGGTCATATTGGAATACAAAGGGAATCATTTCTTTCTTTAGATCATTATACCTGTTTCCCAATTGAAAACCCAATGGATACAACGTTTAAAGAGTTTTTATCCAATAAGTTTATCTTTTTAAGCGTATATGTTTGGGTTTTTTCTTCAGAGGGAAGAATTTGTGTTTTTTTTTCAATCAGGCATGATTTCAAAATGATGTTTAATCGAATTATCAGGAAGAGAGAAATGATCAGCTATTGGGGATATGAGTTTTAACCTAACACGTTGTTACAAGTTATTAGGTATACAATTTTTAAAATCTTTTATTACATGTGCAGATTATTGAGTTCTTCGTCAACATTTCCATGAGATAAACAGTTATCAATTTCACTCCTTCCCGGGGTGTAAGCAACTTTAACATACACATCGTGCCTAATGTTAAATATTGTTCTATGAACTGTATAACCAACAATATTAAATCAGCCTCAACAATCATTTCGACACCTCGTCAGTATGAATGGATATACAGAAAGTGTTGACCAATGTCTAACCTTCAATAGATAAGTGTCCGCCGCCGTGTCTTAGCCATTAGCGGGTCGTTCACGGGATCGAGTCCGCCTGCCGACCATCAACTATGTTGAAAAGTTAATCTTCCTCCAGTGCCAGAGGGCCATCATGTATATATAAGCGAATCATTTGATGGGCTCCGGCAATCCAAGGGTTTCTACCAGGTTTCCTCGCTGTTTTCAACAGTATTTAAGAAAGGAACAGTGTGAAGTGGAGAATTCAATCCGACGCTGTATAAGTGAAATATCCTTCGCGTACGACGTTATACTCCAATCAAACAAACATGCAACCAATGAATAGCTCGTTTTAGGCGACATATTTAGTCTTTTGTTAGGGGCTTATGTATTCACCTATCAAATGTATTCGCATTATTATGTATGAGAGAAATAATTCTCACAGCTTTATTTTTTACTATCGGCCACCAGGCATTGGAAGTTCCCAAAATAAGATAACCGTCGGAATGTTATCTCCAAAGCGTCAAATCATTAAATGACCTGTGAATAGATAAACTGACTAAATTGCCTAAGGGTGTATTATTTCTCACAAACAAACTTGTAGCGTGTCACTCAGGTGTTATAAACTGAGGCGTTTACTTGTGTTTATGCAAGTCTTTTTTTATTTCATAATTTAATCGGAAAGCACTATGTATTTAAATGATTCCCATTCGCCTAAGTAATTCATGAAAATCTATCACTGTTGGGGGTGTGGTGCATCTGATGTATACAGCAGAAAAATGATCCTCACTAAAGGATAATCAAGAACGTTTAGAAGACCGACCAGCCTTTTTTAAACTAACCTTCTTATTGTTGTTGCAAACCATATAGCCTACAGCTATTGCTGAAAAACATAAGTCTGAGGTGACAAACAGATCGATGACATGACACTTCTGTATGAAAAGTAACATCACGCCATCGTATCGCCCCAATTACATCAAAATGACTAAGTTGTATAACATATTTCAAGGCGGAAGACCAGGGACCCACTAACTATCATATACTATACAAACACTTATATAGACAAATGTCAGCACTATACGAGCTCGCCATCGAGCATCTTTATTGATGTTGTATACATATAACATTGACGAATTTGGAAATGTAGCTTAATTCTCTCAATTGTTTCGGCTAATGTTGATTCTAAACAAAAAATGAATAAAACACTGATAGTATTTCCTGTTAAATCCACACAAATTCAACAATATTAGCAACAATATACAATGGTTGTAAATTTTCCAAATAGGTCTATAACCTTTATTTATCAACCACCTTGATAAACCTTAAGTAGCTAGAGAATTAGTAGTCCCGCCTTGACGCCTGGTTTATCTATAGTGTTCTTATACAGTTTATCATGACATTTCCTTTCTGGCCGCTATAGTTATATGAACCGGCGACACTGTAAACATAGTGAGAGCGTTGCCAGACTGCCGTATTGTCCCGTCTCACACTATGCCCACAGAAAATCTCAAACTGCCTTAGCTGCCATTTCATTATATCTGTCGTTGAATATGTTTTCTTGTTGGATATACATGGCCTAGTCGCTGAACAATTGAATGGGTAACGAATAACATTTCGTTAGCCATGCGCCATGCAGATCCCGAAACGAGAGTTTAAAAAACCCTGATATAGCTCTATCGATACAATAATGGGAACATTGCTCTAGTAAGGTTGTAACGGATTAAGCTGGGAGACAAATCGAACACTTCTGTAACACGCCTCGGCAGGTAAGTGAGACGGTTTATAGAAAAAGATAGGGTATTAATCCAATAATATGAGCTCGATATTCATTTATTTTTATTGTAGACTAGACAACTTTGGCTTGCCTCAACCTTACTTCAATATATTGGTACAGGACCGAATTGTAGTATTATTATATATGAGCACGAGATTTATTCCATGGTTTTAATATATATCTCCGTCGAGGTGCCTTGATTTGCAGATCGTTGGATCACATTGGTCCTAATTGTGAAATGTAGACGTTCCTCCGAAATCTGGGGATGTGTTTATGCATGGTAATAACTGATACGACATTTCACCTTACAATCAACCCTTATTAACTTCAACATATCAGTAGTAGTATTTTGCAGTTTGTAGGTCCTAAAGTGTTTTTTTATTTATATTTGACAGGGCAAATATCTGGACATAAAATATCTTCAGTACCGGACTGGATGACTTTACCCTGAAGATATTGTTTAACTCTTCATTGACCATACCTGAGTGCTGTCTCTTAAACCGTGACACTCGCAAATAACACGTACCTATACCTGTTTTTACGAACTAGGTCAGGCAATAAGAGGCTATCCGAGAGAGATTTGTGGTCGACAAAAGCTCTGTATTTTCGACAAGAAAATTATATCGTATACAGATATAGAGATAAGAAGGGAATATTATTGTGATGTCGCGGGTTAAATTAAAGACGAACTGACGAGGACATCGTTTAACCAATACTAAACGAATTAAGCATGGGAGAGTTTAAGGCAGGAGAGAGCGAGTGACTGGTTGGGCTGAGAGAGAAGATCTATATCACAGCAAACACGGCAGTATTTAAGCGAAGAGCAGCTGTCATTTGGCTTGGCTTGAGCGACCTGTACGCAGTTTCATTGCTGATGAGGTGTTGAACTGCCTCCCTGCCTACCTGACTGTCACCGGGCGGACCAACCACTTTCAAGCCCAATGAGTGATCCAGCCCGCTAATCGGTGACCGTGGGGCTGATTCATCAACAGTGCACACCGACTAAGCCTACTTATTTAGATGTGGAGGAAAAGCAGCCCAATCAAGCGGAACAGATGGGAGGCTCAACTTTGAATACTTTTTATTTATCATATTAAATTCAGGAAGACTGTCGTTCGTGGACTATTAATTGTTACTAGTGATGCGACAATGAAGCTTAAAGGACGTGTTTTGTTAGCGGGTTTGACAACCGTGGGGTTTGTTGTGATTGTGTTTTCTGGTAAGTTGATGAGTGAACTGCCATCGTTCTTGAACATCGACCCCCATGGAAAGCCCAGAGATTGGGTACGGGAGTCTCTCCGGCAGGTTGACCGGGGTTCTAGGGGTTCGGAGGCAGCACATATACACTTTCCACGTAAAGACCTCGACAAAAGTAACTACACCAGTGATAATTTCAGTCCAGAGAAGGACAAAGTTTTATTTCAACAGAGAGATGTAAATATTAATGACAATAATATTGAGGAGGATCCTGTGGGCAATCCATTAGGGTTTTTCAAACCTGTGGCGGGACCTCCTCCGAAGGTTTCCGAAGAACCTGGCATTAAATATTTTGAACCTGATTCGATGACCAGGGTGAAGTTATCTGTGTTAGAAGAGACCGTAACCAATCATCTCATGAACGATAATGACCGTGAGGCTTTCAAGGCAGACAGCTTGTTTGCTTTTGAGAAATGGAAGATTCCTAAATCCACGAGATTGCCTCTGTACAGGGAGTATCCCAGGTGAGTGTTCTAAATTCTGATATGTAACTCTTAAAAATCCTACTGACAAGCTAAATAACAAATATAACCAATATTACCAGAACGTGTTTTCTATCAAAATCAATTTCTTTTATCATATGTTCTCACATTCTCGCGACCTTAAGATCCAGTTTTGTCCACACTAAGAGTTTATGCCTGTTCTAATTAATCTACAGTCTAATTATTCTACAGATCTCGAAATTGTTTCTATTGTTTGTATATAACAGATTGTAGAATAAGCAAGTATAACAATTCAAATGTTGTTCTCCAGGCTTCAATTTAATGACACTGTGCATTAACTGGTCCTGGATAAAACGTCTCTTTCACACGCAACAACCCACGCTAACTCGATATTTAGACATATCTCCCAGTATTGTGTAACACAACAATTAAACAACAAATAATACCAATTCTGTCATAAATCCGTTTGAGGCATTGTGTATGTCTGGCAAACAAAATAGCCCTTGAACTATTTATGTATTTAAATATGCAGTTTTCTGAATTACAATCGGCATAAAGTTTATTTTTCAAGCTGCGCTAGAATGCTGGTATATATTTGGCCTAAACATGTATACGCATTGTACAAATTTAACACATACAATTATATGTGTGAAATGAATTAATCATGCAAGGATTTGTTAGGTAAATCTGAATATTTATACATGCATGATATTGAAAGAGAAAATTAAGCACTCGCCTGCCGCTTTAATCGCGGGACACAGGGGTCAAGTCAAAGGTATATGGATACAGACAGGTATACAGTTAATTAAGTATGTGTTATTCGTCTCAATAATACACAAATGAATCTATAGTAGTTTCAATTATTTCGATCGCATTTAATTTAGTATACGTATTCGACGAAATTATACATAACTGAATATCGCGGCTCAGTTTATGTTATAAAACTTCAGCGGTTTGTAGTTGTTTTAAAAGTCTAATGCAAATTTCGTACAATTTTACATATACCGGTTTTACAAACATTAAACTGAATATGTTACTCTATTTTAACTTTTTAATACCTATTTATCAACAATTTTGACAATTTATAAATTAAAAATAGGAACTTTCTGCGATTTTGTAATAAATAATAATAATAATGAAGAATACTATAGGAGTATCTTGATTATTCTGAACCTGTGGCTTTATAACAGACCATAGCTAATCAAGCCGAACACGATTGTGTTGAATTATTCATAATTCATAGTTCCCTTACATTCATAATCACAAATATACGTTATCAATGTATATATGTAGGTCTATTTCCATAATGTTACAGACTTTCAGGTGGGAAAAGAGTATGTGTGATGGATAGCCCTGTCTGGGATTGAGATATAAATGCAACATGCACACATATTATGCATTCACATTATATAACTTCGTTTACATCTTTTAAATTAATAAAGAAGTACATTAAATAAATGGTCAATCTATATTTACATTCCTTCAACGAATTTGACCTTTTAGATAGACAAATTTCTATCACATCACAGGTATACCTCATCCCTCTTTTTGGGTCTCACCCATCTGTCTCTCGTTAGTTCAAACCAAAGCGCCAAATTGTCCATCCAAGAGTGATCAGTCAATTGACTTTCAGGTGATTGCCCTTATTTGCGAAGTTTGGATTGGTCGACTGTTTCGTACATCATTATTGACTAATAAAAATGCTGCAAATAAGGAGAATCCCCTAAAGTCGTAACTAAAAATCGAACTGTGAGAATGTGCCATTGTATAATAGTCAACTTCAGAGTATGTAGTTGGAAGTAAGCATTTAGTTCTTGGCTTTATTTTTAATAATTGTATTAAACAGCTTGTCGATTATAAGAGTAAAGTAAGGCCATATATCAATTTAAACTAACAGAAAAATACTGATTTATGAAGGCATAGAAGTATGATAGAACGCCTATATATAGTTTAAGTCTACTGGCTTGACGATGACTAGATATATAGGCCGAATAGCGAGCTAAAAACATATATAGATACCATCAGTTTAACATTCATTCATCCATATCTCGTCATCCATGTAAATTACAAACTGAGGCTGTACGTAAAATTAATTATAACTGTCCTTCACTCCTTCAAAATTAAAACTCGTACAAAAGTAACCGGAAAGCGTTAATATCCTTTTTGAAATAACCAAATGGGAAAAAAACTCAAGAGTATCTTTCAAAGAATGTTTGAACACGCACATTTTTAGAGACATAAACCCATCTGGTTTAATTTCTGTCTACTTTTTCTTTACCTAGCTGATATAATTATAAAATCTTATCCTATCTTTATGGGTTTGAGTTGACGAGACCTTTGATCGATACAGTTCAGAGAAGTTATTACATTTACATTCAAGCCGTATATTTTTGATTATATATATATATGTGTGGTAGCCCTTTCTTCGGTCAGTGGGGTGTCCTTGTTAATTAAATACAGAAGTTTGACAAACCTTTATATTTATACTTAATACTCATTATTCGAATTTCCTTTGTGAAAGTAAGGTTTATGTGTGATTGTGTACAAACTAGTAATAAAAATAAGTGTTTTGGTGTGGTGGACCGAACTCGTGCCGAAACTGTATATTTTTTTATAGATGGCATGTGTTTTGTGGTTGACTGAAAGAAAGTCCGGTAAATTGTTCTTTGGTTTAAAGCTTTCAAGCTATCACTAGCCGAACCCAGAATGAATTGAAGAATCTTTTTATTTGCCAAAGTATCGTTGTAATATAACAACAGAAGATGCCGGCTAATAAGTTCGTGTTTTGTATCTTTTCCAGTATAGTTTGTTAAGTGACATTCTTTGATGGCCTACAAGGCAAATTGTGTGCAAATTGTGTTGGTGTTAATCGTTTGAAAACTCTCTGCCATAACAATGATTGCTGGTCCCGTCTGGTAAATTATGTTACAAACAGCGAAATATCGAGAAGGGGGTAAGAACACAGAGCTGGCTGGAAACATTCAAATCATGTGAATGTATTGTAGTTAAGCTATATAAAATGGGACAACCAGGAGATATCGTTTTATCAACTAAAAAGCAGCATACAGGAAATGATAATTAGCATCAAAACTAAACAGGTGGAACATTTTTAGCGACTTTTCACAAACCTTGATTGATATCGAAACGATTGACGTCAATCAGTCCGAATATCTCTCTCCAGTGTTTCCGGTACAGGTGAAAGAACGTTTTCTCTTGAAGGCATATCAGACAAAATATCGTCACATTCATTAAACATGTCAGCAGTCTTTTCGTTATTGTAAATATAATAGCAATCCAAATCATCAGATAACGTGTATTCAATCTGGTCCATAGTTGCCTTTGCTTGTACATATGTGTGTGATACAGATTTACTGCCTAACGCAACAAGTTTATTATGCATGTATTAAATACGGTGAATTTTGTTTCATTATCTGTTCACCACCTAAAATGTTGTATTAAGCAAAATGCAAACATTGTAAGTGAGATGCATTTAACAAACGAATCTTTCGCTGTAACAATTAAAAAATAAATAAAAAACAGTTATTTCTGTCTTAATGCTACTATATACACACTGTACGAAGAACCTGGTCAAAAGGATAGGTCGACCAAATAAAACATGGTAATTTGTTTGACCAGGTTTTTTCTGGTCGTTTCGACAGTGCAGAAATCAAATAACAGACACAAAAAAGATGCCCATACTATTTTTCTATGAAAAATTAAGCTCACCTTTACTGAAATAGAACTGTTATAGTGTTTAAATAAACATTTAGATTTCTGCAAGATAAGATGTTATCCTTCCTTTTGTAGGAACGGACAAAAAGTCTATATTTAACTTAGCGTCAAAAGATCCGAACAGTGGTATAAACAAATATAAATACTTCACAAGACATATCCTTAATGAAAGGTAACGAGTTCAATTGATCGTATTTCAAGTTGTTTTTAAATCAGTTCATTTCAAAATACAGTGAATATACAATGATAACTGGGAGTCTGGGAAACCGTTCAGATTGCTTTAATCCTATATATCTCTTATAATTAAATCACATTTGTTTATTATTCAACATATGTTTAGTAGTGTTCAAATGATCATCCTTTAATATATGGCTATATCTTGGTGACCAATCCATAATCCAATAACATGTTGTATTAAATTGTGCCAATACATAATAGTATTGCCTGCAACGTCTATTTAACTTGTTTCACAGCATAAATCTGTGAATAATGTCTTACTGCCGAAAGCCTAAAAAATATAGATTTATATATAAAAAGCAATTACAATGAGATAAGAAAATCAATAACCTTGGGAAGACTTATTCATTATTATTATTTAGTTGTTTTAACCACACTGTGCCATCTGACATGTGTTTTTGTAACCGTATGTCTGCATGAAGTTTTAGTTTACTTTGTTTGATAGCGTGATCTCTTCGTCGATTTAGCGAATGAAAAAAAAAAGTATAACTGAATACTGCATAAAGGTACATTGGACACGTGTATAGGACAGACCTACTATGAGCTAATTGGTATGGCGATTTCTTTGTTAACAATATAAAACTTTTTATTTTATTGATTTTGTTCAAACATTTTTATGTCTTTTATTCTCCTGCTGTATAATCTGAGCATATGTATTGGTTGCAGAAACTTTGTTGATTAGACGTACTTGGCTTCTTACATTGGTTTATTGATATTTTTTCTATTTGATTTTGAAAGTACGTGACAATTCTTGTTCAAGCCATATTACGTAATTTCGCCACTTATTTTGGTATGTATACAAATGATTTTGTTTGGTGTGAGTGTACGGATGGGAGAGGGTCTATATACTGGTCATATAATTTGTTGATTTTTGTATCCAGACTTTAAAATAGTTCCTTTTCTTAGTACAGCTCTATAGCATACTTAATTGTTCTCTGAATTTATTTTTGTGGCTTTTAGAAAGTGTGCATAAACAGTATTTTCGTTACTTTGGGATAAAACTTTATCAGTTTGGACAGATTGTAATTCAGAAAATTTTGAAGGTTGGAACCCGTCCGGGAATCGAACCCACGACCCTCAGAGTTAGGCGCCGAATCGCCAGATGCAAATGCCGGTAATCTAGACCACTCAGCCACACGGCTTCTATAGTAGAAGGATCGCTGGGCCACTCAGCCACCCGTTTCTATAGTAGAAGGATCGCTGGGCCACTCAGCCCCCCGTTTCTATAGTAGAAGCGAGGCGGCCGTGTGATCTAAATGGCCGGCATTTAATGCTGGCGATTCGGTCTCTACCCGCAAATTTCTCTGAACTAGAATCTATTCAAACTTAGAGTGTTATCCAAAAATTACGAAAGTACTGTTTATTGTTCTCGGCGGAAAATCAATACAAATAGCGCTTCACCTGTTTAATAGTATATAGATGCAGCGTATCTAGCGCCCGCCTATTTAATAGTATATGAGTGCAGCTTATATAGCGCCCCGCCTATTTAATAGTATATGAGTGAAGCGTA
>JAVFBW010125336.1:0-14367 GCA_034783835.1 Mopalia ciliata
ACAAATATAGCTAAGTTGAGCAAGAGTTCTATACAGTCACCTCTATGAAGAATTTGTCTGACAGTATTGCTGGCGATGTTGTCAAGTTCCTTTTAACACATCAGTGTGTATCATACAATCTAAATGTTATGAATCATTGTAAATAAGTCTAATAAACATATTTACAAACTATTTTGATATATTTAAAGTTTTTAAAACTTGTGTATGGCCTGTTCTATGGCAGGCCGTGAATCACTTCTATCTTTATTCTACACCAAATGTAGAATAATATAAGACGATAAGAATACATTTCAAATGCTATGCAAGTTTAACCTCAGCAGGGTACACCCCCAAGTCGAGAAAGTTGATCAGGAAATGGTCTGTATGCATTGAGATTACAACAGCAACAAAGCAAAGCACAATAAATGAATGTCGATTTAAGGCTTATTTTACATATGTCTGAATTGTTTGTTCACACAATTGAAATTATTTTTAGCATATGTAAAATAAATAATCAATTTTACATATGTGAAAAAAATGACACAAACACATATTTCACACAACAGTTTTATCCTTTATATACAATTGTAGTTAATCCCTAATACAAAACATTTAAGGTGAAATAAAAAAAATTGAAGGCATGATGCAAAGACATCTAATACGTTGCTTACAACCACCATCGAATTCTTTTCCACATATTTGAAATTTATTTTTCACATATTTAAATTAAATGATTTTCTTTGATGTAAAAGGAATTCAACACATATGAAAAAAATCGTTAGTGGCTAGAGGCGACCTGTTGCCACGGCGGTATCTAACACAGTTAAGGATCGGCACGCGGCTGCCATATGAGATGTCTTTGCATCACGCCTTCCATTTTCTATTTCACCTTAAATGTTTTATATTAGGGATTAATTACCATTTTATATAATGCATAAAACTCTTTGTGTTTCTATTCTATTTTATATTGCACACCTCGGTTTGGGCTCAAAATTATTGTTCTTGTAATATATACACGCCGATTGTTGCGAAAGTGGGTATAAAGCACCAAACCTATGAGCTATACTAGAAAGAAGGGGGTTTCGCAGTCCAACCAACAATTGTCCGAAGCGCGGAACAGTCGTTCAAGGTCATTGGTGTTGCTTCACATATTTCATGCGACGTTGTTACAGATCTCTGATTGTGTAGAGAAAATGAAGCAAGAATGTTGATGTCAAATCTGTGAATGCTAATGTTTACCATAAAATGAAGGAATTCAAACAGTGTTTTAATAATGTAAATCTTCAGACAATATTACAAACTAACTAAGTCAGATAAGAAAAACCTGAATTAGGGTTTTATAGTTAACACATGTTGATGTTAAATAAACAACAACAAAAAATTATTTAAATAAGTGACATCAATTTATTTACAGTTTATTGACGGACCGAGTATCCTTACATCCATAAATATTTATGCATTTTTCGGTCAAGCTGGTTTGTGAGTTTCTTCTGAGCTGCGATATGTACTCTGGTTAGGCTGCTTCTCTTTAATAGTATCCACCTGTTGTTACGACTGTTATCCGGCATAAAACAGATTTTAATAGCAGAGGAGATAAAACTATCGTTATGGTCGCAATTGGTTTAACCTCGACCTTGTTGCCAAGTTTGTTCTGACATGGAATTGGCGAAGCGTACAATATGCTGTACATGACGGATGGGGTGATCAACTTTACAATATGTAGAGGAAGTGGGGGCGGGTTTATCTGCCTGATATCTGGCCCCATATATCACTGACATATCTTGTCATCGCCAGCCTCAGTCAATGTACGTAGCTTATACCGTGAGTACATTTAACAGACTCGCGGGGGAGCAGTTACTTTGTCTCCTGACCATTCATATCATCACTTCCACAAAAAGTTCTTAATAGTTTTATCTCGGATTTCTTGAAGATTAAAACAATTTCCTTGCTTTGGCAGCAAGTTTGGCAACTTCTTTGATCTCTAAGAGAGGTGTTAGTTTTTCTGCTTATAAAATAGGTAACTTTTCAGAATGGTAATGACATTTTTATATGAATTGCCGCCTGGTCTTGTATAAGATTGTGTCTGCTTGTAGCTTAACATCTAACGTGTAATCAAGTTAGTGAATTTCCTACAGAGGCGGTTATAGCACCTATAGAGAACCTGTTGATCTTGGTTGTTCTTGCACTTTATCACGTTACTTGTCATGTAAAGGCAGTCAGTCAACGTGTTATCTTCGAGGTCACATGCTGATAATAAAGCCAATGGTGCACCAAAATACACATCGTGTGACTTCCTCATTAAGCCGTTGATCACGAGACGGACTTTGTCACGTATTAGAAGTGACGCGAATTTTTTAAATGTGTATATATATTAGCCTATAGTCACAACAATACACATCGTGAGACTTCCTTATTTACCCGATGATCACGAGACGGACTCGAACCTGTAAACCTTACGACGAAGTAGAATTAGTAGACGAACACATTGACCACTAAACTTCATGTTCTTTCTTTCTGGGGCGGTTTTTGCCAACAGAACACATAGACAATTAGTGCAGAAAGTCTCAGGAGTTTAACACACAATCATGTGGCCAAAAAGTTCGATTCAAGACAAAATAAAAATTATGGCCTAAAACAAACAACGAAGCAATTTTTTTCATTTAGATACGGAAGCCAGTTAATGCTACTGATAATATTACCTTTCAAAAAAACAAATTTCGTAATTATGAGATGATGTCGTTGTTTTGCGAATTTTTGTATGTTGAGACGAATTTCGAAAAAAAATAGTTTGCATAATTTGTTTAGTGTATCTAGATTGAATTCACGCGGGTGTCGGGCGATCTATCTATTTTTTTTTATATATGTGATTCTTTATTTCTTATTTACACTTTAACCCGAGGCTTGTATTGTTTAACACTAAGGATAAATATTACATTTGGTATACATTCTTTTCAAAATATAGTATTCCATCAGATAGATAGTATTTATATTTTGGCCTGTCATTTAGCGTATCAGATATTTATTGCCAACATGACAGTATTGTGGTGAAAGAGTTGCAGGTTGCTCAAAAAATATATCTAAACGAATACAATCTTATAAAGATTTAAATAGATGCTGATTGGCGAATATTGTAACACACATCAAGGTTAATTGGTAGTGTGTGTACCGCGTTAAGATCAAAGGCCCAGCTGTTCACTCACCGCGTGTCCAATGTTATTATGATAATACCCTGCAAGGTCGTAATGACGTGTACCTTGTTTATACCTAGTACTACTTAAATATCACATACTGTTATTATAAAGAGACTCATCTAGAAGGTTATTTTCCGACATGATGGTATAAAACAGAAAATCATTTCCCCAGGTAAATATGGGCGAGGCATCTGTTAAAAAAATTATGTACGTTTTATTACAGTTGGTTATTGAATTTCATTGAAGTTATTATAAAATACATTTACAATATAGGCATTGCATTATTTGATTATGATTCCATGCTTCTACGGAATATTCTTCTTATAAAATAAAGAAGTGCACAAGCAATTGTATTGTGTTAGTTGTTTCAAAATGATGACCACTTTGAACAAATATGTACCTATAGTCTACCTAAAATATGAGGAGCCAATAACATCTTTCTTTCGTTCAGTTAAGATCGTGCGGGACCCCTTGATCGTCTTTCAGAACACCGGCTGTATTTATTGTCTCTTATGCAAAAGAATATATAGCTCTACCAAATATATGTATTTATTTTTGGATACCTTGCCTACTTAAGATTATATATTTCTAAATGTTGTGAAAATCCTATTGTTATTTCTCAAAACATTGAAAAATGAGTAAACGTCAACAGAAAATAGACTGTAGAATAGTCTACCAAACGGTGCCTCACTTTTTAAAAAAATTTGCTAACAGTCACAGTAGATATTTTTGTCTATCCCATCTTGGAAAAACTGTAAATTACAACTTTTAGAAAACATTTTAAAAAGTCAAAGACGAATTGGCTAGATCGCATTGTGTTCTTGGCAATGGTACAGTTTTGAAGGATCTGATAGAATAAACGATTTCCTGAACGGACTTCTAGACAATGTGTTGAATATCCACTGTCGTTTTTGTTTTCTGTATTTTAATGTTACTTGCCAAGTGTGCAGCCTGATAGAAAATTATTTTTAATTAAAGAACGTTGGATTAGACAGTTTTTACTACATGTTCACGCCACAGCGTAGCTGAAATACCGCTGAATGTGTTGTTAAACATCAATCAATCAATCAATCTTTATCTGCGCCCGGGCCGCAAGATTAAAGATTGGATGGCAGATACCTAAAATAAATGATTGCCACATTCGGCTCACCTCTAAGCTTCCTGTATTTTCTCAACTGGAGCTTCGACAATTGGTTCTGTTGTAAGCACCATCGTAAGATTGTAACTATTGGAAGAGATTTGAACATTGTTTTACGGTCTGTATAATGAAAGTGTTAATTTCAGCAGCAGACAATCCTGCAGATATTTTTATCAACACATTGTCTAGAAGTCGGTTCAGGAAATCGTTTATTCTGTCAGATCCTTAGTCGTATTGGGCATCCCTAAAACACGAGTTGTGGCAATAATATTGTACCATAGTGGGGACTAAACGATCCCACAACCATGTAGGGCGCGACAGTACCCAAAACTCACTGCTCACTAAGCGATAATGATTAATACAGATTGATTTATATTTCGTCAGGATTATTTATCTGCAACTCACTAGTTTAACGTCAGGTGACCTTGGGTGAAGAAGGAAAATAGACATATATTCGAGACGTCCCTCCGACCTATATTATTACTTTCTCAACTCTACCATTTGTGAACACATTTGTGCTTTAAAAGACTTCCTTTCTTGTTTGTAACACTCCTGGTAGTTTGACCAAACATATTGACTGAATTCAATAATCGTTGGTAATGTTTATTTTTATGTTATGAGTAAATTTCTCTGTGTCTGTTATTTGGTATGAAACCCCGACGATTCCAAGGCAAGGCTTTTTCTCACATAACATTCCTTTTAGATAACCTGAATTACACGCGAATTTGTCATGAACTCTATTTTCACGAGCTGAGTGTCAGTTACGTTTAGCAATCTGAATAGAAATCGCTTTCGCACCTGAATGGCCTGTTTTAGGTCAAGATAGGGATATATAATGTCTGGCACAAAGTCTGTTAAGATGAGTAACATTAGCACTTGAACTGGAATGATAGGAGGCGACAAGCGCTAACTACCACATTTAAACGGGCCCACTTTTAAGATTCCTGTTGAGATATTCTATCCGATACTGAGAGAACAATTACCTGATAGCTGTGCCAGGTCGCGGTAGAGTATTTCCCAGCTAAACATCTCTGGTTGTTATCGGAAATCCTTTCCTAAGCAAGCAAAAAAATCCCTCTTTGTCTTGACTTCAAAGTAGTAAGTGTTCAGCGCTTTTGGGGAAAGTCCTTTCTGAGAAGTATTCATTGGTATGAAAAACCTGTGTGTCATTACTGTCAGGGTAATACACTAGTATGATACAACATAGTAATATTAGTCATGGTGTTTCTTCTGCATGTCAAGATCATCACTGATCCAATTTGTCAATGGTCTTGTGGGCTGTCAATGGTAATGGTTATTAAGGCGAGGGCCGATAAGCATTTGTTACCGAAAATGATACACCGATTTAACAAGGCGGACTACTGCGACGAGGAACTAGATACTTCCAGGTCCTATAACGATATGCCGACATGTAGATGGACTTTATTCTAGAATTACCCGGACAGCTCTCAAAAATGATGTCTGTGAAGAGATAATTGTTCATCTTAAATAGAACAAATCGGCCTACATACATACATGTCATATGAGATCGATCCATCCATCACACAATTCACCGCCCCGTGAGGGAGCGGGTGGGCCCTGGCCCTGAAGAATACTCCCTCGGCTTCCTCGGTCGATCGTAAGAGGCGAGAAAAGAGGTTGCTTACACAGAATGATTATATGGCACTATTCGTGATTGATCTATATTCTTGAAAACTTAACAGCACTGTACGCACCTTGTCAGAATACATTTTTAAATATGTTCAGAAAAGTGTGTCGCCCGTATCCGGCTCTTCATACTATAGCGTGTAACGGGGGTAATGCTGTCACACTGACTTTACAACATATCACTGATGATTATACAAAATAAGAATGGATCACTTATTACAACTGCTCTTAAATCAGTCTTATATAAAATATTATTTCGTGACACTGTAACAAACATTAAAGAGGTCTCCTTGTAACGTGGCAGGGGTAACAGCGAAAGGTAGAGGTGACTGCTCATATTGCAGGGTGATTTTAAGCCATTTCTCCTTTTGCCAAACTCAAGTTATCCTATGAGTAGGATAGTAATGTGAACAACGTTAGAAGCAAATATTCTGCACAAACAGATTATCTCTTTTTTAAGACAGCGGGCCAGCCCAGTTGGTGACACCATTTTCGGCCAACAAAGACGAAAGAAGACAGTCATACAACGACATCAGAAACACATTCTCAGTCGTTTTGAAAGTTAACGGTAACAGTATTTTCGTTATTTTGGGATAACACTTACTTATTTTGAACAGACCCTAGCTCAGAAAACTTTACAGGTTGTCACCCTCCCGGGAACTCCCAACTGTGAAGGCCGTGGGTTCGATCCCTGTACGTGTTTGAACCTGCACAATTCTTAGAACTTGAATCTGTACTTACTAAGAAAGAGTTATTCCAAAATAGCGAAAATAATGGCAGAAATAGTTTTAATATTTTATACTTAGTCTCTTGATATGTTTACATATGCTACTATTTATTATTTCTCTCGTTATGTTCTGTGATATGGTCAAATTCAAGATAAAGACTTATTTGGAAAGTTGTCTTGAATAAGTCATTAGTCTCCGACTTTGTCTACTCTCCTGTGCCAATGGGCTTAATCTCTGGCAGTATGTATTAGACATGGGTTTGAATTCTTGCATTTGCACACATTTTTTCGTTCTTTATTTATGCGATAAATTAAGAGCTTTCAAGTTCATCAATGAATTACAATTGCGGTAAATAGGATATACAAATGTCCTTCACAGAATTATTATTTGTCAATACCAAAGCGAACGTCCAACATACATGGGGAAAGTAACGTACTAGACTGTTTTTAGAAAAAAAAAAGAGATTGTCGAACAGTGTATAAGGACAATCCATTCTTAATGGCTATCAAATTTCAAAGTAAAGTAAAATATTAATTATGTGAAAAGCAATAGTTGTCCTTTGCTATTGTCCTTTGCTATTATTTTGCTGTATTCGCACCCACATCTTTATGGTTTTTAAAAAGCTGCAATTATCTCGACTCTTCTCGTGTGACAAAATTATAGCACATTCTCGTTACTTAGAAAACACACAATTGCTTATAGCAAACTCTTTCAATTCCATTTGTCATATTGTTGGCGCTGTGTATACTGTATTAAAACAGATTTCAGAATCTTAATTGTCTATAGGGAAGTCAAGACTAAATAGAGGTAAAATAAACGAAATAAAGGTAGAAATAAGCAATATTATAATAAATCCTTATTCCCTAGAGAACACATTGTTATTGACATAAATAACGCAAACTCTGTTTAATACTATTTCTTTTTTATATTGTGGACGTAAATCTAACATAAAAATCATAACATAAACGGTTTTTATTGCTAATATGGCGTCGAGGCAAGTAAATTTTCTTTCTCTAAAACATTTATAGTATGGCATTATAATGATAAGTAATGTGGACACAAACATAATATTTTTACCCTAACTGTTTTTCCTCGATATTTAACGTTTTGTTTTATTTTTAGGCTGCAATGCTGGTCTTGAATACCTTATGAGGCTTCAGCGACATTTGTATTCTATATATATAAAACATTCACATACCATTAAAAAAGCGTGGAGAACCAAAACAGTTTGTAGACTCTAAGCACCAGGATTAATTCGGACACTCGGTGTATTTAGCAAAGTATTGTATAATGGTAAAGAATACTGAAATGTTAAGTGTCTAGACAATGGTCCCTGGAGAAACATCCATCTCCCTATAGCTAACATGGAAGACAGCTTTGTGAATAAGCCTTAATGCCAGCAAGTTATTTTTAGCTTGGTGTTTGTCCGTACATCACACAGCTTATATTGGCTAGCAAAACGACTATGCAGCCTGACAATCATAGGCTTTCTATATTTTACCAAGTCACCTTGGCGGTTCGTTCTTTCGATAATTCTAGAAAAGGACAAATGTCTGAAACAGTTCATAAAAAGCACTGATATCAGAGTTTGAGGTCTTAAATAATAACTGGTGATGGACAATTTTATAGTGATAGAAACGTCAAAGCTGGGTCGGAGAGTTTGTATACCTGAAATATGGACTGTGAATGTGCAATTGGACAGCCCTGGATCGGCGGATCGGCAAATTTGTATTCATGAAACCTGATGGTTAACGCGGTATGTTTTGCTCTTAGCAAGTCTAGCACGTTCTATTCATGAAAGTTGCACGACAGATGGGTAAGATTTTTATCTCGAAACCACAGAGCAAATCAGAAAATTGTTAGTCTAGATGCCTCACCTGCGGACAGGCAAGTTTTTAGTACAGAAAACTCTTTGAAGGATAGGCATTTTTTATCCAAAAACCTCAACGAAGGTTCTGCATTTTTAAGCCCAGAATTCCCAACAGTGGACAAGTAAGTTTTTAGTCCACGCATACCCCAAATACGATAGTCAAATAAATGGCCCAGATTGAAAAATCTCGTTAATATATGCTAATAATACTTAGAGTTTGTGTGAAATATACGTTGAGGACACAAAGTGTAGTGGTTTAAAGCCAGTTAAGAAGGCAAATAAATGATGTATGTTTGTCTTGAATCAATACAAGTCAAACTCTGTATTGTAGCAACAATAGACTTTTAAGAAGGCTACAAAATAATAATAAGTCAACATGCACATACATCCAAAATCGTGAGAAGACGGCCTATGGAAGACGTTTCACGTTTGCCGTCTGTAAATTAAACAGAAAAAGTTAATTGGTCTGACATAAAAAGTTATCGATTGATTGATTGATCGATGGATTAATTAGCCTGTTATAATCGTGTTTCACATATATAAAGGCGGTCTTTTCTAACAATAATTGACACCAGCACAACCAAGATGTGAAGCGGTTTTCTACTGTTGGAAAGTTAGTTTTCCTCTCTTCAACAAAACTTTGATTTACCAGAGGGCCGCCATAGCAAGTGAAGAAACAAACTATGCCAATATTTACATTCCAGATGACAGGCACCAATTTTATTGTGTTCATTTTATAATGAATATTAAAATAGAGTATATAAGCGAAGATAAGAATCGGGAGCGTCCATCATTGACCTAACTTGATCACAGACCAGACAGAAATAGGAATCGGAAGAATGAATGGAAAACAAGATTGGGAACTAAAGTTGTTATTATCTTTGTCTATCCCGCCAAGTGATACATCAATCAACGTTCTAGATTACAGAGACCAGATTAATTGCTGGAAAAAGTTTTTGTTAGTTACTTTCTCCAGCCGAAATCTTAAACCCCAATCAGTTGTTCCAGACATGAAACTTCCCAAGAAATATTTACGGCAACATGGGATTATATTTGGTTGATTTTTTTTTTAAATTGACTAGCGGAGCATAATACAAACTACCAACATACGTAATAATGAAATGAAAATCTGTTTCAAAAACAACTTTTGATAAGAAATGGAAACATTTTGATTTGATTTGATGTTTGAATCCAGCGTCTCTCTCGTCTCAACGACAAAATTCCAAACAAGAATTTTAGAACGAGGTATTCTACGTAACACTCCTACACCCAGAATCTACAGCTGTAGGCACCGATTCAAATGACGTATTGTGATCCGATTCCTCTTGGGGAAAAAAAATCACAATTGTCAATAACGACAGTCTGCCCGAGGCTTTAATGTAGAGGGGCTCCGAATAAAACTCCAAAATAGACAAGCTGGGGCCATCTGGTTTCTTATCATTCTCGCAATGTATAAAGTTATAGGGGTATCTCTAGAACAGCAGAATGTGGTTGCCTACATCCTCGCGACCCCAGGTTAAAACATGGCTGCATTAATAATGGCACATTTCAATCCTCTATCTGTTTGTTGTCTGAGTTGAATAAAAGCATATACTCTTGTCCCATCTGGGGCATTTCTCCTAATTTTACCGCCAATGAAATAAGCCGATTCAACGATAAGTCCTCGGCCGAAGGAAAATAATGACTGAAAGCAGCGCTCGAAATCAAGTGATCAAGAGCAGGTTTTCTGTATGTTCACAGTTTAAATAATATCCAAATCAAGTTATTCCATTTCTGGAAGTCTCGTTTTGTAACGATCAATACCATTTAGCTTCAACACAGACGGGCTGTAGGCCTGCACAAGAGGACATAACACGCAGACGGTTTTAATCAAATTTTGCACTCTGGAGATGTTTGAAAAGAACTATAGTAACGAATAAATGTGACTATTGTGCAATAGAACTACGCTTTTCAATTTTGAGATCATAAGATTCCGGTAGTTGATGTTATCTTTGTGTTTTGATATCTATGGTAGCAAACACGAAGCCGTTCTGGTACGTGATCTGTGTTATACGTTCCATTTCTTGTATCGTCTGGTGCCACTGACGTACAAATCAGTGGTGGACTGACATGACGTCATTTGCGTTCCATAAACTTTGCATTTGAAAATAACATTCAAATAAATATAGATTTTATTGCGCCATCGTCTCCCAGCGAAAACTGCAGAATAAAACACACACAATAACAAAAAATGATTAGACCAATAATTATATGGGCCTACTATTCACGAGATATTCCGAAAGACTACTCGGTACTGAGGCCACTAATAAAAAATATCACAAACGTAACAAACTTTCAGTTTGAAATTCACATATACTCCAAATGTTTAGGTCAAACAAATTTATTCTGATTCCAGGATTTAGTCTTCTATCTACATCTCAGACAGCTGTTTAAAAACGTGTTTACTCGTCCACGCCAACATATCGAAGACATAAGGCTCAGTTTATGTACCGAGGTCACCAAGGAGACAATTTTGTCTTTGGAGATAATGAAATTTATTTGGTTGTTCTGTCACGTGATTTAACTACTGTTATAGTGTAATGGCATTTGTTTGATTGCACTGTCACAAGGCTGAATACTGTGTTATAGATAAATTGATTTTTTAATTGCACTATCTGTTTTATAGTTAAATTGCACTGTCTGTGTTTCTGTTATAGTTTAATTGCATTTATGATTACACTGTCACGAGATTTAACTACTGTGTTATAACTGAACTAAGTCTTTGAAATCCTCTGTCATATGGTTTAAATATTGTGTTATAGCTGAATCGCGTCTTTTGATAACTCTCTGACCGGGTTTAACTACTATGTAGTAAGTGTTCTGTCGAGGTTCTAAGGCCCTGATCTCGACACAGGATTGCTTTCCTCATTCCGATCTTGCGAAAGATGTAAGCCTATAAATGAAGCAATAAATAGAGAAATTTGCTGTCAGCCGTATGATAGATTGTTAAAAAAGCAAACATGAAACATTTTTTAAAAAAGCTAAATCAATTTGATTTGTGGTGAAGAAAAACACCCACTGAAAAGAGCTGGCCTACACTATAAGACATGTAACAAAGTTTTTGATCTCTTTTTTTTTATGGAATTAGGTTATAAACCATACAAGCTTACAGCCGGAATGATTTGTGTATCTTTAGAAAAAAAGTATTGCAATATTGTAAAAAAAATATTTGGATAACGTTTTCAAAAACAAAAATATCAACCTGTCTGGGAATCGAACCGACAACCCCTAGTGCTGGGCACGTAATCGCTAGAACTAAATACCGGCTATCTCAAACACCAAGCGATATCCCACAATTAACGACAACACTTGTAGAAATAAGAATGACATGCTTGAGGCAAGTAATAAAACAATCAAAAAATTTAACTTGTTCAATAAAGCCAAGTTATACTACAACATATGATACCCTAAATTATTGAATTCTGTACTCATCGGATGGGTTTACTGTTTGCTTGTTTCATTAGGGTTTAGCAGCGTACTGAAGACTCGGTCACTCAAATAACAGACTAGCTTAATGGGAGACGGTCACCTTCATCGTCAAAACTGGCTTCAAAAGACACGAGGTAGGCCAAAACAGGACATCACGTGACACAATCGATGGCACCACAAACAGATTGGCTCCATGCATCCCTTTAGCTTTGAGAGAACCAGGGCAACGAGATTCTTCCTCGGCTACAGAAAATGTCCCTGACTCCGGACTGTACATTCCAACTATCTATTTTTAACACTAGAGGAAAGGTAATTATCCATTAGAGCAAAACGCTTCCAATGTCATTATTGAGTTAGTGTTTCTATTATCCATAGAAGTTCATCGTCAACATCATTGCGAAATAACATTCAAGATGCAAATCCATCAATTAAGAAAAAGGGAAAGGGAAGGCTAAGGGATGTTGAAATTATTCTATTATAAAAATAGGATTATTCGGGTAATTATAACGTCCCAACAATTTTATAATTCCGTTGAGTTAGTAAATAGAACATGGTTTGCTATTTCCTGTAACCGGACTATATTTCGTCCTTCTCTAATAAATTTCTATCGTTTTTTCCTTTATGCCCTGTCTTTGTACTGTTCTTCACCCTCTCTTAAACCTTGTAAATTTTTGTTTTTGTTGTTTGCTTTTTTAAGGAGGGAAGGTCGGATAGGACATGATATGAAAGAAATGTTATATTTCAAAGTAAATAAAGCTGAAAAATATTCAACTACTGAAAAACTCCACGAAAGGAAAGTAATTGTAGGTAAGTTGTAAGATATATAATATATTACAACGTAGGTTTAACGGCATAATTTGTGGTGCCTCTAGGCTCTATAAGTTCATGTACATGTGGACGCTATTAGGAGGAAGTAGCTCCTAGGCGCTAATCCGACATGAACTACTCGGCGTGCTGTGACCTGGATGGCTTGTTATTGTTGTGAAACTAATTAGACAAGATGGCTTCATGAAACAGCCCGGACTAATCTTAAGCGAAGGGTTCAATACGTCTAACGATTCGGCTTAAGATCTTAGTGAAAACCTTACACCAACTTGTTGTGCCCTGTGGGTTGGTATAGTCATATTGTCTTTAACACTGGCATAACACAATTTAACTCACAAAGCCAGCACTTCATATTTTCTAGTTGTGAAACTGTGGCTATTACTGTTGACTTTCAATGCCGTCATATACGTAAAATACCATTCGAGACGTTATACAACAACAAATGACCGGTAAGCGTGTAGTGCGTTACATGGTATTATTGCTATAATCGTAATCATGATACATCACGCAAGGTTTACAATGGTAGTCGACTGTTTGCAAAGTCATTCCAGGTACACGTTAAATGGATACAGATTATTTGTCAATGCACTGTGTAAGATAACGAATAAGAGCTGCCTGAACGACCTGGATAACTCTCGACCAGTTCGTGTTTCCTCCGACACCGCACGGTGATAAACTGCTATTAGTAGGCGATAAACTGTGACTACCAGGCGATAAAGTCTAATTATCGCGGGAAACACTATTAACCACGGGTGGGAAGATTGACTACGGTGACCTCGTGGTCATATACTTGAGGATGGGTTCATTAACAACGATTGCCTTATTAAACACCAAGACTGGCCTGGAAATCCGGGCAAGCTTCACCGCGAGATTAGCAATCGGTCGAGCTTACACACGATACCCACAGCTATTCCGTATTGTTTGTTTGTTTGGTTGATTGGAGTTTAACGCAGTAAGGTTACTGTATTCACATAACGGCGTACCTGAGAAGTGGATGAAGGAAACCATGCCCCCTAGTAACACACAAATACAAGACAGGATAAATACAAGGAAATCACATGACCGGATATAAAAACATTACAAACAAGATCAGCTAAATGTTACCCTTAAGGTCGGAACGTGCCAGTTCAAAAGGAAGCTCCCTCCCAAATCTCCGTTTATTCTATTTTAAAACTGCAACTACGAAGAAAATCCTGTTCAGTTTCACAACATTTCAAAGACAACGAAAGCTATAGCGCAGGTGTCATATCATAGGTTTTATTAACATTATAACAATATAACAATAAATTTATTTTTAATTAGTCATGAAATTAATTCTTTCTTCCAATTATTTTATTTTAACTATATAAAAAATACGCTGTTAAATATTTTCGCCACAGTCTTTTCAGATTGTTCAGTAGGATTCCAAGTCCGAACAGCATCGCGACCAAACTCAACACAGAGTGGATAAACCTTGGCATATTAGGACCTGTTTTTGCGTTCTGTGCCAACTATTACACATTATCTTTGTGTGTGATAGAG
>JAVFBW010125347.1:734-14365 GCA_034783835.1 Mopalia ciliata
TCATTTTGGTGAACATTACCCGACCAAACAGTCAGTTGTGGATGAATTTGAAGTTATACCAATTAATAGAAAAAAATTGTTTTCCTCTCAGAAGGAAACCAGCCATAAAAAAAACCCTTTGAAGACAGAGGCTGATCGGAATAAGACTATTCAAACTTTGAATCCAATGCGACTCAACGAGAACTGAGGTAAAATCTCGAAGATATACTTCGTTTGGTGCTTTAACATGACCAACCGAGTCACCGATTAACTCAATTTCTCATAACGGAATGCCAAAACCCTGTAACTAAAATGGCTATACCGGTACTTCTCCCCTATACCCCCATCTCAGCTTAAAAGAAGAACACAACTGGTTACGGTGAAACGTCTCTCTGTTAAATAAATCTTAACTTTTATTGTCTCGAATTGACAGTCAGGGATCAATTATAAATTTTCTTATAATGCTATATTTTAAACATGTGCCCATGACTTATACTTGCAGCCGATGTAGCCACAATAATGCCGTCGGTTTGAAGGCAGAACGTCAGAAGGCGGACGAGTTCTTCGTGTTTTTCGGTCGTATTTATTTAATTAGGTAGTCTATTTTATAATGGTAACGAGACTAACATCTTGATGCATATGTCTTCAGACAGCTATCATTCAGAGCCCTGAGTAACGTCAACACTTTAAGTGTGAGGAAACATAAACCGCTTATTACGTAAGTCGAAAAAAACACTAAACCAGGAACGATTCATTAGCAGCAAGAAAAAGTCTAACTTCAAAGCGAAGTGGAAAGGTATCACGTTAAGGACGGTTCACAAAACTTGTAACATAATTCTCCAACACTGAGTGTTAATGGAGTCTTTGATAATATTCGCCTGCAGGGAGGTTCTATCACTTTAGAAGGTGTGGTTCTGAATCCAATTAGAACAGGGCACCTGTCATTATAGTATACACAGCAGAATTAACGGTACGTCGAATAAAGAAAACACTGCAGATAAATTCGCGAATTTATTTAAGTGATTAATTCACCGATCAGCTTATCATGCATGTCAAAGTAACTGACAGCGGTTTAATATACCACAACATCCCTGTATCTCAAATTTCAAAACAAAAATGTAACTCTTTAGTATAAGATAGGTTTTTGTCCTTTAAATACCAAGAAGATAATCAGCAAAGTGTCACAAACGGATGCTATCTTTTAAAAAATGGAAACGCCTTTCCCCGGCCCTCTAAAAGTAATAATTTATGAAATAAAGTGGCCCTACACACTTCCACTTCTGAGTACCTTCTACGATGAAATAAAAAAACTCATTTTCCTTAATACGTTGTAACCTTATACATTGTAATAGCCAGCTGGTCGCACCATCTTTATGGTGAACGCAATCATAATAACATTACATGTCTGTAACCAGTCGGTGTCTGGACTTACATATAACCAGCTGGGTGCACACAACTGGAACGGGGCTTTTCCTTTCAGCTGCAAATGTTTTCTGTCAGCCTATGTCAAGTTCTTCTAAAATAAGGTAGATGTTAAACAGACTTGTAACGCAAATCTATGTTCAGATCAATTTTATTTTTGGAACTAACTTTGCAGTTTTGTGTTTTACATTTGGTATGAAATTCGAAGATGTGAGCCAGACAACTACGAAAAAGACAGAGCGTAGCAAATGTTTTAAACAATCGGAATAAAACAGTACAAATTAAGTCCCACTGCCAATAAAATTAAGTGCAAATGAGGCTTTAAATATTTATAACTTGCCACGAATTTGAAGTCTCAATTTGGTTTTACGGCTCCCTCAAGATAGACAGCTTTAATTATTTTCTCTATTCCGAGAATTTTGGAGTGAGCTTATCGTTATGTAACTATTGCATAATCATAAACTCTTCAGATCTGTAGAAATACAGGCTTACCCAAATAATGGCAAATCTGGCATTTTTTTATCCAGATATCCCATACCCATAATTTGGTCCTGGGGCTAAGGGTAGTTTGTTTGAAAAGTAGCCATGCTGTCTTTACTTGGCACTGGAGGAAAATTAACTGTCCAATAATATGTAAAAGCGTCACATCTTGGTTGTGCTAGTGTCAATTACTGTTGGAATATACCGATGTCAAATAAAAGAAATACTTTTAAGCACGGCGTAAAACAACAATCAATAAATCAATCGCCCCATAATTAAATAGATTTTTCAACAATCCGCCAACCTCTGCTCTCAACTGTAGTATGGGTAACATTTCTTAAAATCGTTGATATATTTTTTTTTGTGCAAAGAATAAAGGAATAACAAGAACTTTACACAAACAACCTTATTTCTCGCAATGTTTTGTTCTCTTTTAAATACTTTGCTGGGCAGTCCAGTAAATACGGAACATAGATCACACACTCAGGCAACTATATAGAGCTGTCCCATTCGCGTTTCAACAGGGACGCAAAATACCAAACGGAAAAGGCCCTAAAACCACAATTTCAACAACTAGCCGATGTAGTCCTGTAATTATTATTTAAACGATTTACTAGTAATTGCTCTTATGCCACCAGAATGCACCCCAATAAAGCAGTCGATATAATTTGAAATCGCCCGCGCAGCTCCGTTTATAACATATTTTAAGTACTAGTACATTATTTAAATGTTTGCCTAATTTATTTAGAGCATTCTGTCTTTTCAATGCTTTTTATTTATTTAAGTTAATATTTTTTTAATAGCTAACTTTTACAACCTAGGATAAATGTAAGATAAACCCTAGTGCATATCTCCTAGGCATTTGGGGCCAAATTCCTTGAATCTGATTTTCGCAATGAGATGAACTGATTTCACAGAGCTGACTACCACAGGAGTTAAAATGTAAAACGATGTCTGGAAGGATGAAGGCTCTATCTCAAATGTCTTAAATATTCGCATGGTAATTTTTCTCCGGAGAATTCCAAAAATTAGAACCAAATCCAACAATAGTCCAACAGCAACCAGTTCAGACTGCAATATTAGACTTCCAGGAATTGTTTCCAAATCAGATTACCCATCGTGGAATGAGAGGCCCCATCTTACGCCAAGTCTGTTCCTATCACATATTACTGATAGGTAGTTAGTGAGACCGCAGAGGAAAGCCAACAAAGTCGAAACCAAATTGATATTAAATGTCCCCAGAGCGGTTTGCAAATTTCTAAACTCAACTTGGTACTCCGTTTATGTAGGTAGACAGAATGATCAGTGCGAGCCGACTAGACTCAAGTCCCGGGTCAAAGGTGGAGAAATTGCAAGGCGAATTACTGGGAATTATTCCACATTTTAGACCAAGGTATGAAAAGAAATTCCCATCAGAGAGATAAGCGTTTAGAAGGAAATCAATAAAGCGGTCTCATTTCTGACCCAGATTAATACACGATCCATCCATGATGATTATACCAGAAGCAAGGCATAAACTGTTTTATTGCACAACGTGATGCAGGACCCCAGACGCAAGCAGGCGATAAATCTTCAAATCGCATGTACAAACTACGCCTTATGTCATGTCGTAAATGTAATTTACTTTCCGTCACGCCGGGTCGCCTTCGTTAAATTATCGTTCCACGCGAATTATATGCATTTAACTATGCCACTTATTTCTGTAACACATGGATTTGATTGGCCAAAAGTTTCAATATACATCGGTTTTGAAGGCTGGAGAATCGCCCACAAACACCACCCATACCAACAGGCCTCTAATCTTAGGCAAGTCCGCCCGGCGCGCAGAAGTTCACATTTCAGTGGAGGGTCAACATAAGGTAGAGATTAGCCTGCTAATAAAGTGTCCTTCCGCATACTTAAATAAGCCCGTGTTTACACAGCTCTAGCGATAACATTTGTACCAAATTAGTGATGTCTTTATCCTACGTTTGTTAACACTGTTGTTGTGATTGAAGCTGGCAGTTGGGGCAAGTTTCTCTTCGATGGTATAAGCAGCAGAAAGACCGAAGAAATATTTTGATTGTATGGAATAACATAATTTGTTGGATGGTACTCTTGCTAAAATCCACAAGACTCAGTGAATTAAAGATCGGCCGTTCCTAGACATATATGTCGGTGGCATGTCTGAATCACTAACCGACTAACAGTCAGATGAGCATGTCTGTAACGGGATAATATCAAACCTCGGAATACGATTTTTTTGTTTGATTGAGGTTAAACGTCGACCTCAAAGATCTCGCCTACATGACGACGGATTATATATTTAAAATTGTTATTTGCTTAAATATGTTTAAAAACCGTGGAGAAACCTCGTAGCACGTCTTGTGTAATACTTATCAATCATGGAAACAGAAATTCCAGGACACTTATAACTTATTGAAACCCGTGCGCTGTTACATCGATACCCGGTATAGACATAATTATAAAAACGGCATGTTTTTCTCGATGAAAATAAAATACGAATATAATAAAGTTTTACTGACCTTTTTTCCCGAAAGCGACTATCACTGGTATCGTCAGGAAAAATACTGGAAAATAAGAAAATTATACATTGATAAAACTATATTCAAGGCAAAAATATTTTTGTTTTCTCGAAAAATATGCTGCCTTCTAGCGGTAGATCATTATAATTGCAATAATTTTGATACAAAAAAAACTCCACAAAAGATTACTGAATTTGTTACCAAAAAAAACAAGATGTCGGATATTTTTATCCATTAACAAAACACGGCATATTTTATGGCAAATCATTGCCCATCCTTTCTACTTCATTGTGTTGTGTATTTGGAATTGAGTCTGTCTTTATTCTTCACAAACACGATCAATAAAGTAATCAAAAGTCCCCTACGGCATAAGGCTAACACGATTATGTTTGTAACCCTGGACTAAGTTGTTTGAATATGGGTTTTGTTAGGTAATATTGTAAATGTTGCAGTTGTAAAGACAAGCATCAGAGCATATTCATAGTCTTTCTACCGTGGGCCTTTGTAGCTGAGTCGGCTAAATCGCTGACCTTGCCAGTGAAAGACCCGCTCTGCCGTGGGCATATGTAGCTCAGTCGGTTAGAGGCTAGAGCGCTGGCCCTGTTAGTCAGAGACCCGTTCTGCCGTGAGCCTCTGTAGCTCAGTCGGTTAAATCGCTGACCCTGCTAGCCAGAGACCAGTTTTTCCATGAGCCTCTGTAGCTCAGTCGGTTAGATCGCTGACCCTGTTAGCCAGACCCGTTCTTCCGTGACCCTCTGTAGCTCAGTGGGTTAGATCTATGGCCCTGCTAGCCACATACCCGTTCTTCAGTGAGCCTCTGTAGCTCAGTCGGTTAGTTCGCTGGCCCTGCTAACCAGACCCGTCCTGCCATGAGCGTCTGTAGCTCAGTCGGTTAGGTTGCTGGCCCTGCCAGCCAGACCCGTTCTGCCATGAGCTAGGTTGCTGGCCCTGCCAACCAGACCCGTTCTGCCATGAGCTCAGTAATGAAAAGAGCTATGAAACTAAGCTAGCTAACTGCACACTCCTACTACTAATAACTACGGAACACAAACTGTAGTTTTATTAGATTTTTGATGTGTAGTCCTACATCATCAACTACCTGAAGGGGATTTTATCGAAAGTAAATTTCGGATAGACTTAATTTCTCAACCGGATCATTTGTTTGTTTTGGAAAAGAAACTAGGTTTATAAGCTTACGAGAGCAGACGACAGTTCTATTTCCGATAGACGCGCCTTCTAGAGTGTCGCATGTTGATTTCACCGTAGCTCTTGAATATATCGTTTCGACGGCGTGTTAGCGAGATGAACATATTAATGGTGTAAACCACTACCCCTGAGCGAACCACTTGCAATCCAATCATTCCACAATCTGATATCCTCTGTAAATAAGTATTTTAAAGCCAGTTCCCTGACTTCATACGAGGTTATTGATCCACTTCTCTGGTGCGTGCCTCATCAGAGAAATCATTTTATAGATATACAACAAAATACGTAACTAGACTAGACGGCCTTACCCATTACGCCTGGCAGATAAGCAGAGCATACTGGTTCACATGAAAGACAAACGGTAGATAACCGAACAAAACGCAGAAGCTACTGATGCATTAAAATCTATAAGAAGTCAATTATGTCTCAGGAAAAATTGATTTTCATGGTTACATGATTAATTAAATACATTTAATAATTTAGACGATGATGTGTTGTGTCGTCGCAACTCGATTTCTGGCTGATTCCATACGCCCACTTTGTGTCTGCCTTCTGCTCAGCTAAAAACATGCTCTTGCAACTGTACTATTTTTAGGAAAATATTTGTACTTTTTAAAAACTCTTGATGCCTTGAATAAATAAAGTCGTTAAACTGGATGTTCTTAAAGAAAAACTGGTGCATTACAGTAATCTTTCCATACCTTGGAATCTGAGGACTTATATTCAATAGACTAATTGTTTACCTTTTGTTATTTTCATATAAAGGTATGGCTTTAGAAAATTGTTTATATTGATATAACTATATCGTAGAATTGTGTATAAAAAATATAGATTTCGTCTCAGGATCTGGACAAAATTTTTAGCGTCATTTCCATGACATGTTTGTTTAATATGGGATTAACGTCGTACACAAGAGTATTTCACTTATATGACGATAGATTGTCCACTTCACACTGCTTCTTGCCTTATTACGGTGGATCCGGGAGGAATTCTAGAAACAAACACTCCTACGATAATTGGTGCCACATCGTGTGACTCACACATATACGTGAAGGTTGACAGACAGACTCGGATTAGTAAGCGCACATGCTACCAATAAGCCATAACCTGTATTCTTATGGCAGAGTGTAAACAATGAAGACCAGGGAAAATCAGATAAAAAAAATCCCTTTTATTATATTTCAATGATATTTTTTCTCTAGAAACATTCCAGATTTAATCATGATTTCGTTGTAGCCAGTCTGAATCAACATTAAACTTCAGCTTACTATTAGTCTGAACTGAGATTAATATGGATCTATATACAAATCCAAAGTCTGAATAAGGTGAATCTTTTAAGATGATACAGTGTGCATGCAAGGGCCTCAATTTAATAAGAAAGCGATTTTACGGTATTCTTAAAACCTACAGATATCCAGCATTTGCAGCTAGTCAAATCTCTCCATCCTCCACACACCTTCAAGGTAATTATAGAAATCTCAAATAATAAAGTCCAACGACTCGAATCAGTTCCGGTACGAAATCCCTCAATAGCCAATTCATAGTGTCAGACGAGCCTTCAAAATGTTTGAAGACTAGATGCAAGCTAGACTGTCCATTACCAGATGAGGCCTATTTTGATCATTATTTGGAACAAATTTTAAACTTGGATTCAGAAAATGTGGTACACTTCAGATCTTGTAAAAAGTGTCTGAGACAACATGTTGCTGTGAATCCAAAACTCCGCTACAGATCGCAGCCAAAAACCATTTGAGTTCTACATTAGATAACAATTGTTATCCCCAATAGCTGAACATTTCTCACTTCCTTCAAACAAAAATGTTATTTTGAAATCAATGCCGGTAGAAAAACCCAATTCTTATATCCTTAGACTAATTACAATGTAGAGTAATTAAGAATTACAAACGATTACAAGGTTTATTGGATTCAGACTCCCAAAATCACATTAAAATCTTTTGCTATACTGTGATGGGCATATTGACGAGGCAGATTAAGAAAGCTTTAGAGACAAAAAAGACAAATATTCTCATTGACTCCTGTCATTGCGCTTGTTAAACGGAAAGTTTAGAAATAGACACCTTAGAAGCAAAATACACTTGGGTCCAACATCAAACCTTAAAGTAACAAGCAAACTCATAAAACAGGTGCCGTTTAAATACCTGTCTACTGGCTTTCAGAGAGGTCAGCCAAAGAAGCATGACTTGCGGCTGGACATTGTCGCTTCCTTCTCTGATACACTTATAAATAGGCCTATCTATATGTCATTCAGTTCATAACTATAGCCCTTTAGCGATTTATTCCTGTGAACGCGTTCTGTTGTCGTGTAATGAGTGATGAAACGGCGAAGAACATAGAAACTTTCACCTTTATACCCAGTAACTAATTTTAGACTGGGTTGGTCTGTAATGAGGCGCCCTCTATCGTCAGGTGTCCATTTAGTTCGGCAAGTGAATACCACATCAGTAATTTATCACGAGTCAGTTCTCCAAAACATACCAAATCTTCCTCGCACGTGATTCATTTGTTGAAAGACTTAACTAACTGCCAGGAATTTTTTCTCATAATGGGGCTAGGTGTTTATTTTGACAACATAATATACAGCAACCTAAGCTAGGCTTGTTTTGGTGTATTTATATGCATGGGTTTATAAGTTTTGAAATACATTTAGAAGTGGGGAAACATGATATACAATTTCTGGATAACCACTTCTTGCTCTGTGATATCGTTTCGATACATATGCCTGTATCGTGAAAATTGCCTATTAAGACCTGATGACGATACAGGAATATGTATCGAAACGCTGTGTACTATCACAAAAAAAGAAATGGTAAATTATGCATTGATCAGTGTATGTTCAAATATTGTCATTGTACAGAAAGAAACTTATGCCACTCGGATATACAAAGGATCACTTGCACGTATACAATTAATTGCTTGGTTATCAAACGTTTATGCATTGACCCATGATGATAGTAATATGTATATATGTAATATTTCCAGAAATGAGGTGATAAATCAGGTGATTAGGTGATAAATATGTAGCACACGATTTATTCAGTATGGACCAAGAATAAACCTACTTGCAAATTCAAGCTCTTTGATCAAGAGGGACCTAATTCGCTACAGATGTTTGGTTCTCTTCTATGCTGTAATGGGTCTTTATGAGAGAGAAGTAGCCATTTTAGATTTTATTGTGGTATTCCTGTAGACTGAGGCTGGTAAAACCGGGTGCTGGGTTGGTCATATTGCCCTATTTATCCGGTTGATTTCTGATTTATTTTCGTTCTACGGTACTTACCAGTAAGTTCTTCCTATAAACTGGTAGTAAACTGTGTGTTCTATCTTTGGGTGAACCCCCAAAGAGAATTCTCCCTACACTCATTGTGACAAATACAATTTAGATAATAGCTTGGATTTGTCTGACACGCGACCTTCACCTTGCTCTTGGGTCACGTTGCACTATATTAGATAAAGTCCTCTTGGGTTTACAGATATGCATATGTTATATCTATGTTACATGGTACAGCTACCAGTCAACATGGCTTTTTTTTTTCGTCTGAACGAGATAAAAATTATAATATTTCACGATATAACATAGTCCAATGTAACATTGATTGTGAATATGATGCTGCTATTGGAGATGACTTATCGCCTTGGTTGGCAGTTGTTTTGTCAGAGCCAATTGTAAGAACGATCTGTCGGATGCTGGCTGCTCCAGACAGACCAGAGTTAAAAACTGACATGGCACCATGTGGAGTCTAGAACATCTATACACAGACAATGCGATAGGAAGCGTTTTAAAGCTTTACCAGCAGGATCCATTCTTCGAAACCCGCACTGCAAACAAACTCATATTTCTGCTATCTGTCGTTTGTAAACGATGTGGAAAGCGCCTGCTGTTAGTGACGAATGGCATATTAAAATATGATGATGACGGACACAGAAATTGATTAAATACATAACGGAGTGTATTTTAATACAGCTTCCATTATTCAGGGACATGTTACAGCTGTAAGACTGTGTGCACGTTACGTTCACACCAGGGGATTGAACAGTGTCCGTACCAGAATACCATTTGTAGAAGCCACATACTTCGCTTATAATAAAAGCTACATAAAATGAACAATTGGAAAATTACTATTCTCATAAAAAATAGTTATTTAAAAAAAGCACAATATAAAACTATCATAAAATTAACTTCATTGATAACGATTGATTGATTGAATGATTTGACTGATTGGTTGATTGAATGATTTGATTGATTGATTGATTGATTGATTGATTGATTGATTGATTGATTGATCGATCGATTGATTGATTGATTGATTAATTGCTTGATTGATTCATTGATTCATTGATTCATTGATTCATTGGTTGGCTGGTTACTTAATTAGTTGAAATGTTGGTTTATTCGTTGGTTGGTTGGTTTAAATCTGCTTGATTGATTGCTATTCAATTATTGAGATTGATTGATTGATTGATTTATTGTTCAACTTATGCATTCAATCATTGAAAGGTTAATTGATCGATTCAAAGATTAATCGCTGGATAATTTATCAAAAAGAAATACAAAGGTGTCAATAATTACTAGATGAATTAGTAGTCATAGTTAAGCGGTTTATAAACGCACCGTGATTCCAGGTACAACAATATCTTAATGTCTACATTTAAAAACCAATTGAGATCCAGAAAAATGTCTGACTTAACGTTACAGATGAGTTTAGACCCCTTACCTCTTGTGCTGACTGACAGCTTTTTAGCATTGGCATAATAAACGCAGAAAATGACTTAAGCAATGTTATTTTTCACATTAATTTTTTAAAAATTAATTACTCAAAAATTGTTTTGTTCAAATAGACCCAAAATATTTACAAGTGTATTCACGGAAAGCAAATAATTATTGTGATAAAAGTGATATCACACTTGAACCAGAATATAATAAGGAATATCTGTATCTTACCCATCACAACTCGAGATTAAGATCTAAGCAAATACTTGTGTTCAGGGTTTTTATAGAACAAGCGACAATATGTCGGTGCTATTGTGGAAATAGTGACAAACAGAGGGCGGTATATTTGTATTTACACCTCAGTTTGTTGAAACTATTGCAAGATTCCAAATTTTATTAAAACGTCATCTAGAATATTACTTTAATATGACTTTTGTCAGCATGGAGATTGTTCTGCAAACCTCATGCTTTTGTCATAAAAGAAAGTTTCCCAGCAAATCCTCATAGTATCATCACCTTAAAAATCACCTTAAATAAAGTCAACATGAACACAAACTGTAAAACAGGTATTGTCTGGTAATAACATCGAGTCTGGACAATAGTCGTTACAGGTGTATACTGGAAATAAAGTCAAAGTGAATATAAACCGTATTACAGATAATGTATGGTAATAACATCGAATCTGGACAATAGTCGTTACACGTGTATACTGGAAATAAAGTCAACATGAACTCAAACCGTAACACACATAATGTCTGGTAATAACATCGAGTCTGGACAATAGTCGTTACACGTGTATACTGGAAATAAAGTCAATATGAACACAAACCGTAAAACAGGTATTGTCTGGTAATAACATCGAGTCTGGACAATAGTCGTTACACGTGTATACTGGAAATAAAGTCAAAGTGAAAATAAACCATATTACAGATAATGCCTGGTAATAACATCGAGTCTGGACAATAGTCGTTACACGTGTATACTGCAAATAAAGTCAAAGTGAATATAAACCGTATTACAGATAATGTATGGTAATATCATCGAATCTGGACAATAGTCATTACACGTGTATACTGGAAATAAAGTAAAAGTGAAAATAAACCGTATTACAGATAATGTATAATAATAACATCGAGTCTGGACAATAGTCGTTACACGTGTATACTGGAAATAAAGCCAACCTGAACATAAACCGTATTACAGATAATGTTTGGTAATAACAGTGAGTCTGGACAAGAGTCGTTACACGTGTACACTGGAAATAAAGTCAACCTGAACATAAACGGTATTACAGATAATGTTTGGTAATAACAGAGAGTCGGGACAAGAGCCGTTACACGTGTTACGGGAAATAAAGTCAGCATGAATATAAACCGTATTACAGATAATGTGTGGTAATAACAAGCGAGTCTGGACAATAGTCGTTATATGTGTATTATACCGGAAATAAAGTCAATGTGAGCACAAACCGTGAACGAGTCTGGACACTAGGCAAGGAAGTACATATGTAATTCTACCATATATACACAGCTTTTATATCTTTTAATAGATAATCTTTTACAACCATCATTCGAAATGGTGTTGTTTGTGTTTATTTTGATTTTGTTATTTTTTAGCTTAGGCAATAGTTCAGGATTCATTTATTTCGGTAACTAGACTCATAAATTATGAATGACTGCGATACGTTTGCGTTCCTACAGATCAAGACATTCAGGTTACAGTTAAAATCATCGCAATTACTACATTAAAATACTTGTAGCAGATAGAGCCAACTCAACAGATTCAAGCCGCATTCAAACTTTTAGTATAACGCTTTAGAATTTAACTGTGTCAAAATGTCTTGCTTTTGGAATTGACTTTTTGCGAATTTCGCTCCAAATTAGTCGAACAAAGTCATCGAAAGTATTAACTTTTAACCAAAACTGACCATGTGTTTGTTTTAGTTTTCATAAGCCGATGTCTGGCTGTCATCGTCCGGGTTTAAATCAGTAACAACTGCCCCTTCTAATCAAATTGCACACACCAAAAATCCTGGCTGCTGATTAACACAAAAAAGGGTAAGTCCTGTGAATACGCGAGAACCACCCTTTTTACAATTGAACCGACTTGTGTCGTGCATGCGAGGCGAGTGAAATAGTGCTTTATTCGACTATTTGACCACGGCGCGTTGTAAAGAAGCCATATGGACTGATAAGAAACACAGAGTGATGGGGGTCGGCTGCTGCAGACTCCCTATTACCTTATCGCATATCGTTAGAAATATGTTATCACCAAGGCTTTTGCCAGACGCGATGCAATAACACACCGACGGCTCTAGTTAGTGCGATCCGAGCCCGATAAGAAAAACAAAGAACGTGGAGTTCATAACTGGCTTTATAATGGCCACCGACATTGTTGATTTATTGGTTTAAAGGGGAATGGATGACTGTTGACATTAGTTCTGACACCCGACCGGCAAGGAATACCAGCCGGGGTGTCTTGGTGTATATTACCCCTCTTATGAACCTAATAAGCCATTTGTTATTGAAAGGCTGATAAATAATAGCAGCCTTCGAGGGCCCGTATGTGAATCCATAATAACTCTTACCAGTGCCAATATCAGATCAAATTATCACATGAAGAAATCGAACAATGGAAAAAAAGAAATATAATTCTCGTAGATTTATGTGTTTTACGATTCGATACTTTTTCTGGGTAAGTAAATTGACAATGTGAAAAGGACCATAGCATTATTTTATAAATTCAAATAAATATGTAAACATAAGGGTGCTGTATTTGTCTAAATGTAGGAAATGTCAACTATAAGAAAACAGGAAATGTGGACTAAAACAAAAGAGTGCATGTCAATTTCAAGAGAACAGTTAAGAGTAAAGCTGGTGGCAAAAGAGTGAAATTATCGTTTTACTACAACAGAACAGTAAATATCAGTTACAAGTTTATAGCACATGTCGACTAAAGGGTCAAGTAATTGTCAACAACAAAATCAAATTAAATGGTACATATATCATATCAAATATAAGACTACATTGAGTGTCAATTACAAGAAACCATCGTACAGCTACTGTCAATAATCAGGGTATAGCTTAAGTCGGTTATGAGAGTATAGCTTAAGTCGGTTATGAGAGTATAGCTTATGTCGGTTATGAGAGTATAGCTTAAGTCGGTTTGAGAGTATAGCTTAAGTCGGTTTTGAGAGTATAGCTTAAGTCGGTTATGAGAGTATAGCTTAAGTCGGTTATGAGAGTATAGCTTAAGTCGGTTATGAGAGTATAGCTGAAGTCGGTTATGAG
>JAVFBW010125358.1:0-14364 GCA_034783835.1 Mopalia ciliata
CCCCCCCCCCCCCCCCCCCCCCCCCCCCCCCCCCCCCCCCCCCCCCCCCCCCCCCCCCCCCCCCCCCCCCCCGACTCAGGGAAGAGTTGAAGTCCATGCTGCTCATAACGGGAATATAACACAGACTCAGACAAATTGTACAGTGGTCTCCATGGCAATGTCAGATCATTTCTGCTCAACAGCTTTCTTTTCCTGTTCACAGAATAAACAATAAATTATCATATTATGAAATAACATTTTTGCAATATTATCAATGATGCATTGATGGGAATAAAAAAATGTGGGATTTCCCCCAAAATAAACATTAAAACATGTCCAAATCTGAAAACAAAAAACATTCTTCATCCTTAAATATTTTAGAAATTTAGTATATAATTCGCTTATTGCGTCTAATATCAGACTCCCCGGTGGAAAAATGTAAAATTTCACATGATCACTAATTCTCAGGTTAAAAATACCTCCCCCGATTCCAGACATACTGCGAATAAGGTTAAAAAAACATTTTTTTTAAATGTTATGCAATATATTCAATTTTTTCGGTTTGACATCGATATTAAGGTGGGGTTAATAAAAAAATAATAATGCAAAAAAATTTTAAAATTGTTTTATTTTCAATTCTCACCAATCATAGCATTTCACCGCGACCCTGGGTCGCATGATTTTCCAGGGGTGATCATACTTATCACCATGTTGAAGACCTATCCAAATGTATTACTTACTTCAGTAAAGTTATAAGCAGTTGTCCAAATTTGATAACTAGAGACAATTCCAAGTCTGGGGAGACCACCAGTTCATACATCAACTTTACTAGTAAAACATGGTCTTCTTTGCTGAACTTTCTCCCATAAATCCGAATGTACCTGATATAAACAAAAAATATAGTGTAACAAGAAAATTCCTCTAGTATACCTTCAAGAAAATGTGTGTGTTGGATTCAGGTATCGTTGATCAATGGATAGAAAGTGTGTTACTGGGTATAACTACTGATTGCAACAATTTCAGCACTGACAAAATTGAAACTGGAATCTGATGCATGGCAGTCACAAGAAATCCACCATTTGAATTTTTTGGTTAGGAAAGAAAAGTTTCCTTTAAAAATTTCTGGCGAGACACAAGGTTCCACAAAAGCTACATTTGTGAGGTCATATTTATTCACGGGTTGTGTTGTGACTTTTTCAAATTGAAAGGTATTTAAACACCTCTTCAAAACACTCATTTTATGTATCTAAAGTAATTGTAACCAATTATGCTGGTATTAATTTGCTGGAATGAGAGTGACAGTGTGAAATTGTGAATTGTATGATGTTATGCGAACACCACACTATTTCTGTTTGTAGTTTCATGACAATTAATAAAAACTATTGATTGTTTGATTGAGGTTTAACGTCATACTCAAGGTGTTCACTTATCTTACTTATATGACGGGTTGTCCAAAAACCACGTAAAAACCACACTCGCGATTGCTGGAGCACATCTTGTGGCTCACTTATATACCCGGTATCTTATGGTCCACAAACGGACTCGATCCCGTGAACGGTAATTGGAGAAGGGTAAGGAAGAGGACACGCTACCACTAAGCCACGGTTGCGGGCCCTAAAAACTATTTATTGTTTGTTTGATGTTTAACTTCGTACTCAAGGGTATTTCACTTATATGATGACGGACACAAAAACAGGACATCACAAACAATCTGCTTCCCATTACCCTTTAGCTCTGCAAACACCAGGACAACAGAAAGCTCTTACGAGCGACCGAGGAAGCCGAGGGAGTATTCTTCAGGGCCATGGCCTACCCGCTCCCTCAAGGGGCTAAAAACTATTTAAATGAAAACTTAAATTTTGTTAGTCACAATGAATAACAGATTTTACCACATAATCGTCATTTAACATTCTTGATTGAGTTTGACATTTCACATTTTTCAAGATCATTGACCTTTGGTTTTCAATGGATTCACTTAGTGTTTTTTAAATGACAGCTCATGACATCACATGAAGTGTATTTGGGTCAAGCCAGAAAGGAAGAGAAAAAGGACTCAAAGTCAACTTAATGCAAAGGTGGTACTAAAATATAAACAACTGATCAGCTTTTGAGAGCAGTGTTTACATGTACTTTTTAAATCTGAAATAGCTCTGAATTATACATTCTTATTGTGAGGACATTTATTTATAAGTGTTAGCTTATTAATATAAGAAATCCACATTAATGGCGACTGGCTGGAAAGTAACCATTACCGTATATGCTAAGCCTGTCCCTGTATCAGCACCATCCATACATTTTAACCACTATGTGTACTATAGAAACACCGAAAGCTTCATTTTGGGCGACTTTGCAAATAAATTTTTAATCAACCAGAACAGCCAACTGCTGTAAATATTGGATCAAAACTACCAGTATTTGTGATCAGCTTCACATTGCCCCTTAGCTCTTAGAGCACCAGGGTATCAGGAACCTCCTCCCAACCCTCAGTTTTCAAATCGAAACAGAGTATATTTTTCAGTCACTGACAGAGAAATTTTGTTAAAAAGGATCAGTGAACTTAAAGCTAAAATATCATGTTTTATCGCGGATATGCTGGGTTTCTCTATTACAAGCCAATGTCAATAGACTTAAAATATATCACATTTAAAGAAAAGTAATTAAATCTGTCACAAAATACTTCCATGGTCATACTACAAATTCTGTTATATAGTCAGATCTATTTTAGCTCTATTATACTCTTAAATTATACAGGAGTAGTGTAAGTGTAAGTAGGGCAATCGTTTATTTCCTGATTAATTTGTCATTTTACTGTCCCAGTTTCCTTGGTCTGGATGGGAAGTAGAGCATGAGGTATAGAAAACGATCATACACAGATGGCCACCAGATGACCTGGTGCTCATATCACTGACCGATCAGGAAAACAAAGACTTAGCTGTAGGCGTATTGAGCCGAGAAGAGAAACTATTTAACACGGTTCATTGGCTTGAGTTAAATTTCAGTTTGACAGATGGACTTTTATATGTCACCTATAAGAAAATGCTACAAATTCATAAGACAAGCATATTTAAGTTACATATTCCATGATATGGTATCATACATTTTTGGAGTTTAGTTCAACTCACCTTGATAACATTCCGGTCCAAAAAACAGCACCAATTTTGAGATTGCGAAGTACGACTGCTCGACATAAGTTTTCTTTGATTTCGGCGAACTGTCGGGATGATTCTTCATCTATTTTATCTGAATACGGTAAAAGTGAGTTGTAGATAATCTCTTTTTGTGGCTTAAACCCCAATATATCTTCCCGTTTGAGTATGCCTTCCTCCATGTTGTTATTATGAAGATATCAATGCTTGTTGTCGGTTCCAAAATTGCTTAAGACATGACACTGCAAAGACACAAGTTCGACATGACTATATAAAATTAGTGTAACCTCTGATTTCATTGGCTCACATAATTCCGCTATCCAATCAAAACCTACTGTTGAAATGTCATTTAAAAGGGAAGTAACTTCTGCAGGCTTCCGTTTCTATTTTGTCACATCATGATATTTCTATAAAAAAACGTGATGTTTTTTATAGCGTAAAAAGACCATGGAGTTTCGCCTACTTATTGACGAAAAACAGTCACGCCTCACTAAAATGCAATAATCTTAATAACCTGCTCAGTGCGAAAATTATTGTGAAAAAAGCAGGCCAAAATGTATTTAAAACATTGACCGACAATAATAACCAGGCTACACGCACTGTCGTATTCAAAATAGAATTAAATTAATTAATTATATTAATAATTTAGTTCGAAATTAGCGAAAAATTAATCCCGCCTGTAAGCCGAATGTCCCCATTATACTGTATACCCATGTTTACGTTTTTCTTTCTGTTCTTTTGTTTAATTTGTTTTATTAATTTATTCCATTGGTAGGTGTTAACTAAGACCATATTTGTTTCGGGTTTTAATCAGTAAAGTAAATATGCCTAAAATGATACAAGTAAAACTGGAAGTTAGCACAATGAAGGTGAATTTCACATTGTTTACGCATGCATGTCTGTTTATACATTTACCAAAAGTTACGTACCGGTATGACAAGTTATTATTCTGTTGTTTTTTGTTTGTTTTGTTTTTTTGTTTAAAATGATATATTCCAGGTTTAGACACGATTCGACATTTCACAACCACCGCAAATTGTGACAGCGGCGGGAGTTTCAAGTTCGAAAATCAAAGCATAATAGACGTATGTTTTCGCCAAAGAAATGATCATATTTGCTGAACTACGATGTTCATCTTTCGGATTTTTGTTGGGTGGAGTGTAATATTGGTTAGCTGTATTTTAAATGGACATAGTGTTCTCACAGAGCCGCGCTTCACCAATGGGGAGCCACTTTCATTTTTGTTTCCGGGCAATGGAAACGAACGTTCTGTCTTTAAAAAATATGATCTAGTTGTTGTACACATTGTTACTTTATCCAAGAAGAGCGTTACTATGGATATAAAAACTTTTGGACAAATATTTAATCTTTATCTCAAACAAGACAATTTCGCATTCCATCCGTCAGCCAGGATCATCGTAAATTCCGGACCGAAAACTAAAATAACAAAAGGCGTTGACTTGGATTACTTATATACCGGCAAAGACGTCGCAGAGCCGAATATTTATGCCGAGGGAGCCATTTTGAACGGGTTATTTGATGGAACAATTCATACTTCTTCAGAAATCTTCTACGTGGAACCTGCAGAGAGATACTTGTCTATGTATGGCCCAATTCCTGAGTTTGTCAAAACACGCCATTTAGTATACAGGCACGCTGACATAATTTGGAACGAGACAATTTCAAGGAAAAGTACAGTTGATAGTTTGTCAACCGCTAAATATTTCACGGATAAGTTTCCGCAAAACCCTCCGCAGACGAAAGGAGTGATAGGACAAGACACTAGGTATCATTCTGGGAGTAGAAAAACACGAGCAGTCAACAGTCCTGTATCGTGTACTTTGAAAGTGGTGGTCGATCATTTGTTCTTTGCGTATATAGGTCGATCAGATGTGTCAAAAACGGTCGCAGAAATAGCAGTCTTGGTAAAAGAGACTGATTCGGTTTTCCGTTCCACAGATTTAAATGGAGACGGAGTAAGCGATAATCTAGGCGTGGTCATCACTGATCTTACACTTTACACACACAAAAACACGCCGGGATACAAACTTGGGGGCAATTACTTGGACGCCACCGAATACCTAGAATTGTTTTCAGAGTATGATTTCAATTCATTTTGCATGGCGGTGTCTTTTACCTATCGTGATTTTCCGGATGGTGTGATCGGTCTTGCCTGGGTGGCTAGTTCGAATTGGCACTCATACCCTGGTGGCATTTGTCAACATCGAATATACACGTCTTCCAAATATTACAACTTTAATACTGCTATGGTGTCGTATCTTAACCATGGGATTCGAATGCCACGTGCTAAAGCTATTTCCACATTTGTTCACGAACTTGGACACAGTTTTGGCAGTCCACATGACAGCGACAGTGATCAAGTATGTTCGCCAGGAGGTGAATTAGGGAACTTTGTAATGTATCCGTATTCTTTAGACGGTACAAAGCCCAACCACGAACGGTTTTCTCCGTGTAGCATATCACATATATATCCTGTGATCACCAACAAGGGTTCTTGTTTAATAAGTCATCCAGGACCAGTCTGTGGTAATGGGATCATAGAAACTGGCGAACAATGTGACTGTGGAACGAGCACCTCTTGTCATGTCCTCGATCACTGCTGCAGTCCAGCGGATCACCCGATATCCTCTCCAGATATCCCGTGTACCGTCAGGGCGTCAGTTGGATATACCTGTAGTCCGATAGCCTCTCCGTGTTGCGATCATACATGTCATATTTTATCAGCAGTGTCAAATCATTCGTGTCAACCTGATTTGGAATGTAGTTTACAATCGGTATGTGATGGCACTTCTCCGTCGTGCCCAAAACCAGACAATAAACCTAACGGGACACTTTGTTCGGAAAATAGACGGTTCTGTCTAGCTGGAGAATGTCAGTCTAGCTTATGTCGAAGTTTTGGACTAATAGGCTGTTTGTGTTCAGAACGCTATGGTCTCTGTAGTGTGTGTTGTTTTAGCCCGACATCTTCTTGTATTCACATATCTATGTTTAACATTTCGACAAATTATACCGGTAACTTTCTAGCCTTGCCTGGTCAGCCTTGTAAAAGCTACAGTGGTTACTGTGACGCTGGTGGAAACTGTCTTTTAGTGGACACTGATAGTACAATTGACCGTTTAGTAGGAATGTTCGGAAAAGATGCTGCAGAAAGACTCCAACATTGGTTAAGTTTAAATTGGTTCTATGTCCTTCTTGGATTCGCCGCGCTTTTTCTATTAGTAGGACTGTTTTGGGCGAATTATAGATGTCAAGAAAATCCTGATATTCTTGCGAAACGAACGGGGAAATTGCTTATATTGTTAAAAGAGGCTAAAAGACAAAAGGAAGCTATCCACGACAACCTGAAAAAGATAGAAAATATGGCTGAAAATAAGCCACATACCCGGTTTGACAAAGTGATCGCTGTTAGTAGACTTATGATGCTTTTTCCAGAATTATCATCTAAGGAAGCTAACACAGTGACACTTAATGTGACTGACGAAGAAACAGCAGTACGATATCTGTTAATGAGACGACACGCTTTGATTACAATCCTGAATACGAATAAAAGCATCTATAGCTAATATGATTGTGTGCGATATCTAAGATTATACCATTTGCAGGTTTTTTATCAGTAACTATCGGGAGAAATGAACGATGCATGTAATGGACTACGAGAAACAAATTAATTTCTATGCTTAAACTTACATTAAACATACGATTCATTTTAAATTCCAACTTATGGTTTGTTATTATTGTGTTCACATTATTAAGACTAAAGACCGATAAGCTATCGAAAATTTTGTCCAAGACTGGAAATTGTACAACTATATTCTTGTTTAGTACACTTTTTATATGGCACACCATAGCGGAAACATGTCGATGCGTCCCTGCTATGGCACGCCAAAGAGGGGGGAAAATCCAGATTTATTAATTTAACTCCTAAATGTAAACTTTGTGTTTACATATTTTGAAACAAAAGCATAAAACACTCTTTTAACAAATACAAATTTATCTTGGACCAAATAAAAAATGGTTGAACCGTAAAAAGTTATTTTGTATGTATTAGAATCGTTTTCTTCTACGATTAGACATTTCTTCTACAATAATTATGCTTTGAAATATGGATTGTTGTTTATATGAAGTAACAGTATTGTGTTTTTTTGTTCTGGCGTGTCATCCGACTTATATTACGTCTGTGGGTATATTCACTTCGCATGTAATTAATTGTTCTTACAGTAACATGATATAAGTTGGCATATACATTTTTTGTATGCAGGATGACATAAATAAATCATAACGTCAGCTATATAATCCGGACTATTAGCTCATCCTATTTGGAAGAAAACCCGTATGAATTTAAACGAAATAATTCTCTTTAGAAGACCCAATTTTCAACAGTACCAAGTTAAGCGATTATCTATTCTCAGACTGGGACTCCAAACATGAGTTTTTTTAACATTCTCCCTTAAATTCACAAACCACATTGGAAATGGCCTCAATTTTGTATACCTCAGGTATAGACAGTTTGTACCTGTGAATCGTCGTATCACACGTCAGACCGTATTGGTACCAATTGACAACAGGCATCCCTCAATTTTATTTAAAATACTCAGGATCTGTTTATTAAGTTTTCTGACATTTAGGTTGATCGAGAAGTCACGCATGGTGATTAGTGATTTAAAAGTTTACTTTAAGTCTACTGATATACCCTTCAACTACCTCATGAAATCCTTTCATCCGCCACACACCGTCAGGGAATTATTAAATCCATGGAAAATAACGGGGTTTTTTTTCACACGATACATCTACATTTAACTAGGTTTGTTCTGTTCTCTCTAAGGCCCTGGGGACCGTTTCACAGAGCGATCTTAGCTTACGCAAAACGTAACTGCCATGGCAACACTATGTCTTCAACCCCAGGGGCCCGTTCCACACAGAGACCTTAGCTTACGCAAAACGTAATTGCCATGGCGACCAGTGTTGAAGACATAGATCTAGTGTTGCCATCACAGTTACGTTCAACGTAAGCTGACCGTTTAAAAAAGCATTACGGTCTTCGCTCAGAATATATTTACAAAATCAGCCGAGATTGCCCAAAACTATAGTTTAAGCTTTGCGACTTAGGTATTGCCAAAATGTAAGTCAGTATTGTGCTCGTTTGTCCGTGATTCCATTACAAAGCTCTCTTTTAAAAGTTTGGAAAGTCACATCAACTATGTTTTCGAAAAACTTCAAAACCTCCATATTAGCGATAAATAAACATTCACTATCCCATTTTCGTTAGTCTGCAAAAACGGGTTTTCGACGCATTCCGGTCCGGCAGATCTCAAAGCAAGACACATATCTATCAAGGTCATGGCGGGGAAAAGTTTGAGAATTTGAGAATGTCATTGCCGTAAAAGGGCAAGTAATACAAACAAGTCAAAGCTCGTTTTATCCAATGATTCACGATAAACCTGAAAATGCGCATATATATGTGTATTTTAAACACAGCTTGTATTTTTTACGATAAAATAAAAATCTGCAAAGTGCGCCAATAAAGCTACACCACCCTGCGTTTATGACACTATCAGTTGAAAAACAAAGATTGCCCCTGTAAAACGTGTGGTATTTGTAAACGAAAGTAGGCTATGTGTCTGTGTGATTCGATACAGCAATAGCGCGGGCCTCGGAAAAAAAAAACTGTGATGTCAACGGCTGATCCCGTTTTTCGTTTCACGATCATAAGCGTCTCTGAGAATACTTTTACTTTTTTATTGGTTCGAAAAACCCTATAGTGCAGACCTCAGTTTTTGCCCCATTTGATTGGTTTAAATTTACTTTTCTGTGTGTTTACAGTCACGTCTTTTTTTTGTTGAAAACTGTGGACATTGCTCATCGACAAAATACGCCTAAGTGTATTTATATTCTTATATTTATTATTTTTTTATGACAACTGTAACTGTGATTTCCTTTTGATGGTCAACATCAACGTCTTTAACATGACGAACGGATATAATTAACAAACATGATTCAAATAATAAACTTTGAGTGAAGTTGCATTGTCCGCGGTTTACTACAAGGCTGAACTTGTAGTTTTCCATAGCCCCGTGTTTTATTGGACCACAGTTAGCTTGACCTAGTTGAACAGTTTAAGTAAGGTGTTATATCTCAAAATAGCGACAAACAAAACGCAGGGGTAATTTTTAATATCTGGTTTTAATTACATCTATTACACGAATGTTTTCTACTGATGACGCTTGTCCAAAGACCTGGAATGAAGGAATTCGCTATGACAAAACAAGTGCTGCATGTTTGAGAAGAGAACCTGGCGATTTATCATCTCTCAAGAGTTGATGTTGGATTGAGCTGACCAATCATCATGTTATTATCAGACATGCTGTATATACTATTTACATATTGTTACATTCATATGATGTTATATAGATGGCAGTCAGCTACAATATATAGGTCATTGGTCAGCTATATGTGTTACAGAGTTATCTCCCTTTTGAGCCACTGGCCAACTACATTCATACAAAGCAGAGAAGGAAAATTGCTCTTTTTTTCGGTAAGGCTTTAACTTTATGGTAATGATGGGCCATGTCCCTTTCTATTACAAAAAGCGGAAAATAAAAATAACTGAGATTCTGTAAGATAAAGAGCCATTTCTTTTTTTTTCCAGCTACTGAATAAAGAATTCAAACTGAATCACAACCACTTCATCAGTATTTTCTGTTAAATTTAGAATTATTTGGCATGAATTATGTGACCATTCTTTTCCCAGTCCATTTTTTTTTTCTCAGGAAAACCTGTAAACAACAACCATGAACACATCTCCATTATACAAGCGAGTGATTGCATCTACAATCATGGACTATCCCGATGTACTATTGAAAGCTGAATAGATTTGACTGTCTGACTTTTCCTTTGATATTCACTGATGACTTCCGACAGAAAAGATTTTCAAGATATATATTCTCAGTTTGTCAGCGGAAGGACAACACCCTATATGCGCAAAACAAACGCACAAAAAGGCATCGATTTGTTTTATACCCAATTACACAATTGGTAATATGTACCATTCACATTATTGGGTTATAAAACACTCACATAAAAATGACAAATAGTTTTGCAATTATAATGTCTAGTATTGAAAGGATTATCACACCACACATTGTTTTGCTTGTTGACACTAACTGTCCTGTTGCTAAGAGTTCAACTGCTTATCAAACACACACCACAGGACTTTAATCACCTTGACCATTAAGCGATGTACCTCCATGCTCCAATCAAGCAATAGAATTCCTCTTAATTGTACACTTTGTCGATAACTTGAATAAATTGTGGGATAAAATTTGACAACATGTATTCGTAATCAGGATCAACATGTATTTGTAATTATAATCAACATTTATTTTAGTAAAAAACATAAATTTTAATCCAAATGATGACTATTTTTTTAAATATTTAGACCAAGGGGTTTGCTACGGGATTACATTATACAGTAAAATACAATATTGTAAATCCAAGGTTTGCTGGGCCTATCCTATCATAAGTACAAACAAGTCTTCTGGGACAGAATGTGAGCTGTATGAATATTCTTCAAGCAGGTAAATTCAACAGCATGTAGGTTTAACTGTTGGGAAAGAGTAACTTTTGTCAAGGCTAACATTTTTTATGATAGAAGTACAAAGTTACGCCATCCGCAGTTTTTCTACCTTAGTTTTGGTGTTGACTCTTGAAAATGGTACCAAAAAACAATTCAGAGATGTCTACCTAAGCAGGCCAAGCTGAAAAATATCAAGACTAGACACATTTAGATTTCATTTTTTTCGTATTCTTCTAAAAACCAAAACCCTTCTCTTTATTCCTTGGACTGAACTGTGCATGTTGTTTGAACATATTGAGCTCTTAAGTACATAGTTCTTTTTCACCCCTCCGTCATGGACATATGATTTTTGGCAGTCATTTCGCGCTGAAATTTTTCAGAGCTAAATCGCACAGAACTGTATACTCTGGGAACAGCCTATAATAGTATGCATCATCCATTTTTCCCACAACTGTGATACAGGGAAATCTTATCCCAGGACAAAACAACAAAGCAACTTCTCAGTTGCTGATAACAACAAACACTGATTCTACACTTTTGACAAACTTCCCATATACTTTAAATGGGAAGATTTTTTTACTATTGTGGGCGATTTTTCCTTTAAATCAGTAATCGTTCAAACATTGCAATTTTATATTCATTTTCCTCGTACTTCCAGGGACATGTATGGACATTTTCATCAAAATTGTATTGGGGGAAGTTACAAAAACCATAAAATAAAATAATTTGTTGAAATGGACACCTCATGCAATATCATTATCCAAAAATGATCGGAAATGATCAGTATAGCATTGTAGAAGACATGAAGTTTTTTAACATCTGAAATGCGCATAATTCTGATAACTGTTAATTGACTAAAAATAAATACGGATATTACTATCTGACTTTCTTTGAAATCTGATGAGCTAAAACTAGTCCAAACTGGCAGATCGAACATGGGACATCAAAGAAACTTGGTCACGCCCACTGGCTTTTCCTGGCAGAGTGGAGTTTCCTTCTCTTTATAGCTCAATGATCATATAAAACTAGGACAAACCCATACTTTTGATATAATTATAAAAGCAATTGTCCATGATCACAGTTTACTCCAAATAGCACAAGGTCTGTTATGTGTTATGTTCAGCAATTGATGAGATGATAACATTTTCAAAGAATTGTTTGTTGTGCCTCTGGATTCCACACACGTCTATTGTTATAAAAAATGTCAGATCTCTTCATACCGCTGCTTTTTGCACTATAATTTTCTACAAAGAAAAATTGAGAAACAAAAAAAGATTAAAAGTATTACCAAATGGTTGATACCTAGATAAACTATAGTCCAATGGACAATTTGCTTGTTTGTTTGTTTGATTGGGGTTTAATGTTGTACTCAAGGGTATTTCACTTATAGGACGACACGCCAGCCCAATGGGTGAAGAAAACCACCCTCGACACCACTAGCAACAAAGACAGGATGGGACAAATACAAAACGACAACAACAGGATGCAATACAGACACCACAAATACATCGGTTTCCTGTTCCCCTTTAGCTCTGAGAGAACCAGGGCAACATGAAGCTCCCTCCAACCACCCGCAATGGACAATTTGTAACTTTTATTTAAATTTATTAAAAGATAGGGCATACTTATGGGCGTAACCATAGACAAATCACTGCCATTTTGTTATTATCCAGATTTTTTTAAGCTGTTCAGGTGTTTTTGTGTAATCCACAAATATATATACAGAATGACTAAACCATGTCAAATGTCTTTATGAAACTTTGACTGAAATTTTGGTATAATAATCAATATCCAATCCTCAAAATTTCTCATATTTGTTTGGGATAAATTTTTCATGTCACTTTGGTCCACCCTGAGCTAATGTTAACAATGAGTAACTCCCATACAAATTGTTGACAGTCTATCTGTTTCTATTCCATCAGACATTTGTTTGTTATCTTCATAACAGTTCAGATAAATTATCATCACTAAAACTGCTTTGTAAAGAAGAATTCATTATAGAACATTTTTTAAAGTAGCCTGTTGCGATTTTGAATTTTCCGATTTAGCAACCCTTCAAATATCTATGGTATGGACTAGTCACTGCCCGGGAGTATTCCAAATTGAGTTTCCCCTGTCTATATCATAGCTGAAATGACTTGTTTGAAAAGTAACAAGTTTCTAAATTAATAAAACAAATTCTACGCATCGGCATGGGCAAAATACAGGATATTTTTTTTACAGATAGTCAATAGTATTATCTGTCATAATGTTGGAAAGTTAATCTTCCTCCAGTGCTAAGTAAAGACAGCATTTCTCCTCTTCAGCCAAACTGTCTTTAGTTAGAGGGCATAAGATTTACTAACCGAGCTACATAGATTCCAACCTTGAACAACAGATTAAAGGTATTTAATTTTTGTCTTTAATTTTCATATAACTGGGTGTCCAATTTTGACAGTTTTCCTATCTTCTGTATGTTAAAGTTTTTTAAAAAAGGGTTCGAAATGAGGCAATTGTCAATTTCAGGGTGTCCATTTGGACGGGTGTCTGCCTAAGCCCTCGATAATCACTCATTTGTCGAGGAAATTTAAAACAATAATACAAATGTCTGAGGAATTAACTCTCCCCACACTGACTACAATAAATTCTGCCTGTAACATGTTTTTACCTTTACAAAGCTAAGAGCATTGGTGGCCTGCAATCCAAGACTCCGCGCAATAACAACAGGTGTAAACTTGGTACCATATAGTCTCTGTAGTCCATCAATCGTGAGAAGAACAGGTAAATTATGCCTCTGACGTTCAGTTTCATAACGTAACAGGTGTGTTAGTGAACCTGAGAATATATAATAAATATAATATATAATAAAATTTTAAAAAATTAACTGGTATTCCGACCCTGTCAGGATGGTTACCATAGTACAGGACCTAAAAAAAGCTAGCAATGTAACTTTGTCCAGCAGTACATAAGCAAAGAAAATTTGGTCAAATGTACAATAGATACCAGACCCAGCGACAAATGAATGAAGAGCTATAAATATTAACTCAATTTGTACTATATCTTTTCGAGTTAAAATAAAGAACCACATTTAGTATTGACGATATTCTTTGCTAATGCAAAAAGCAATTGAAATAAATATTTAAATACTTTTTATCAATGCAATGACTTGTTAGATTTCCCCTAATTACACTAACTTTAAGCATTTAAGATATAACAGTGTGACCACGCTATAATGTGCCACGATATACCGCATATGGTTATAACGCACATCAAACCTTGTCTCCCAATTTTATTCAAGTTATATACACAAAGAAGGTCTTTATAACCAGCGAACCAACCTGAGAATACTCCGCAGGTGGGTTAAACAAGACGCGACTGTCATAATAGTGTCATTGTTGTTGTGTCTTAGCGCGTGTAAAGGTCATACTGGAGCCTGAGTGTCTTCACCAAGACAAAGAGTTAATTCAATCACTATCAGTGCAAAGCTAGACATAATGGGATGCAGTTATTGCAAAGTTTTTACAAAGTTATCCCAATTAATCCAGTTGGCTTGGGTTTATTGTGAACTGTCATCGCTTTCAAAACAAGGGATCCATGAATGGATCTTGACGCCCACCATTGAGAGATTGACTCCTTATAAAAGTTTTATATGGGAATGAGCCTGGA
>JAVFBW010125369.1:0-14358 GCA_034783835.1 Mopalia ciliata
TGTATTTGTGTCCGTCGTCATATAAGTGAAATACCCTTGAGTACGACGTTAAACACTAATCAAACAAACAAACAAATATGTTTGGTGCTAAACCACAATCAAACAAACAAATCCGTGTTTATGATCTCTTTGTGAGAAGATTATTACCATTATTTTTTTACGTTTTTCGTAATAACACTAATGTGGGTTATGGTATACTCATCAGGGCGAGTAATGGCTCCATTTTCATGCTAAATGTTACTTTTCTCTTACAGATGTGTTATGGGACAAAGATCGATTTTCGCAGAGTGTGCACATCAATCGAATATAACGTTTCTCAACGAGACGATATACGTCCAATCTAACGCTGTCATGGAATTAGAAAGAATCGAAGCTCCTCTATACTGCTATTTACTCTCAATGCTTGTTTTAATAATTTCATACCGAATCTTCGTTTATATAGCGTTTGTGCTGGTAAGAAAGCCGAAGTAAATTATAATGCTAGTAAACGACAGGGTTTTACATTGAGCACTCTTTTAACCACCCATGAACACAGCACGATGTAAGAAGGCTAATTCCTTGTCTTAGCCCTAATTCCTTGTATCTCAATTCGTGTCAGAGGTTACAAATTGATCCGCCGCAATAGTCGGCCTCTCACATATATCTGATTTCTCTCTTATTGTTGGTAAATTGCAAAGTAATGCAACTTCATCTTTCCTGGCCTTTGAATAAAGATTTATTTAGATTTCTCATTATAGTTGGCACGTTTATGTTTCCCCCCTTTGCAAGAATAACGTTGATAAACGTCAAGAAACAAGTATTGCGCGTAGGTAAAATTTAAGTTACTGCGTTTAAATTAATAATGTGTCTTAAAATATCAGCGAAATTAAGATATACGTTTTGAGTGTCCGGCGATAGCAGTGGATCAACTTACAACCTCTGACAGGATTTGGGATAGGCGTGGATAAGAGGAATTGTATAGCTAGCTATCCATTGTGCATCCATAAATCCTGCGTTCTATGATGTAGAGCTAAACTATTAAAGAAAAATAAAAAATAAAAAAATGATCAACAATATATTTGTATCTGCAAATGTGTTTGGCAGTCTTTTAAAAGTGAATTTACGGCATTGTGTTCAGTACAAGTTTATAAATATCGAAATGTTTTCTGTGTTAAATTTCCTCAATCTTGTTTTCAGTGTTGTATTCTTTCAGCTCATTCTGGACCAATCCAGAGTAAGGAGTAGTAATAAACTTGAGAAAGATCGTTAAGACTGACTAAAGTCTTACATTTAAAAGCCTGTGAGCTATAATACGTTTGATGCCTAATGGAGTGTATCGATGAATCCAGTTGTAATCTGGAGTTTGGACAAATATAGTCAATAGTCCATTATCCAATCCATTATACCATGGGGGAACCATAATTTATTTCTATACCAAAACATCAACATTGATTGAATGCAACTCCTTCAACAGAAGATATGGTTTGTTTGTTTAAAATGTCGTAAATATTACTAGGCCAAACATGCAGGTGCATTTTGACAATCCATGTTTCGGCATATAATTTTACCATGTTAATTCAAAGACATATAGTGGATTGATTGATTGATTAGAGTATTGCGCCACATTAAGCATATTTCAGCAAATCTATGCTATTGCCAATTCATTTATATGGACGGTATTATCGAGGGATAACCGCAACCAATAGCCTCTTTTGCATGAATCATTTAAAAAAAAATGACTAAAATGTATTTCGCCTCTAGCAGTCAATTAAGAATAAACGTTTGAAGACATGTGTTATAGGCTATTTTTGTATTTCTTATATTGATATAACTTTAATTGCAATAATGAATGTGTAGCTTATCTAGGCTTATTATTTGCATATGTAGTTTGTCAACAACATTTAACAGCTAGCGCTTACTAAGGATATCACGATAAGCAACTATGAAGACTTGTCTGGCTGTCTGCAGTGCCTCAAGTGCCGGTCTCTGCTGTTTTGGGGTTTTCAAAATGACGCGTATATGTAGGTGAGTGCCTTTATCCGACTCAAGCCACTATTAATTGACCATACGGTAACGTTTGGCCGCTCAGCTCCCTCCAACACTTTCGTTGAGCGAAAACACCTGACACACGCCGTAATCAGTAGTTTGGAGTTCCGCATTAAAATCTCAACAAGGCATGGCCTTTGAAATTTTGAGCTACAAGCCCTGGAGTGTAATAGGGGTTGTCAAGCTACGTTCAGAAAGTAAACAACTGCCCAAATCACCCCTCCATCAAATTGAGTTAAATGCATCGAATGTGACCTACTAAGGCCATTTTATTACACTGACCTCGAACATCCACTCAATTACTTGACATCAATTCCAAAGACTCCACCAAAAACAAACTTTTCAAGACCAGATTAAATCAAACAATACAACACACTATATTTATTAAGAACTATATTATTGGGGTGACAAAACGGTCGATCATTATAATAGTCTTACGCCATCTAGAGCACTAGCTAGGTCAGGGGCGACAATTAGGTTGGGTATGGTCGACGGTTTTATTCAAACTGTGAACGGTTCATTCAGATGGTCATCAAGGGAGGTAACTCGCATGGACTAACTTTCAGCATGTGTTAAGTTATCCCAAATGGAGGGGCATGTTTGTCATTTGTGACATCGTCGTGTTATATGATCACACCATCGGAGCTACAATATAATAAAAGTGGTTACAGTGCAAAACTTGTATTTGGCCAGAAGCCCTACATAAAAAAGGAACCGTGTTTTGTTCAAATCTGCTTTGACCCGAAAAACGGGGGTGTTTGACGTATTTTTGTTTAGTAGAAATCTGTTACCCTTTTAAAAAAGAATGTAGTTTAGTGTCAGACAAATGGGGTTTCAAAATTTGAAAACTATGAATTAAGCAGTATCGTTTTTTAGAGTGTTCACATCGTCTGTAGTACTAGCAAAATTATTATATATCATTGTGTTACCATGGAAACCATAAATTTGATTGCATTGGCCCAAATTTAAATAGGAATGTAGTTTAGTGCAAGACAAATACGTTTCAAAAATTGAGAAAGACGTTTCATAAACGGTTCTGTTTGTATCTTGTTCATTCCCTGTATAATGGAAGGATTGGCGTCGTGATGACATTACCCTACGGCGTGGAATAATAACAAAAAATGCCTATTTTATCCTATCATTAAGATAATTCAAACGTTCTTCTTTTATCAGTAATATGAAAGAAATCCGTTGAATACCTACACACACCGCTAATCGGATTTAAAATTTGCGGTCATAAACTTCGAGTCAAACTCTGGACAATATAATGATTTGACCTTTATTAAAGAATGTCATCCACAGATCAATTTTAGTCAGGAGGAGAGGTCTTGATAAAGAGGCCATAAACAGTTGCAATTAGAGATAATCACAAGATCAGAAATGTCTTTTCTCAACGTTGCCCATTGCAGAGACTGGAAGACGGAAACATAGCAGATGGGAGGAAATATTTTTCATTTTATTTGTTTACTTTTTTTGTTGATAAATGCTGGTCAACATTTTGAGCTGTGTGGCTTTTTTTGCAGAAGTTATTAAGATAAATTCACAGTGAAAGGAACACTGATTAGCAACACGATAATAAAGTATAGTAACTACTCCGAAAAAGGATAATAAATTCATTTTGATCATTTTAATTTTGAGGGGATACCTGTCATTATCGATAAGATTTCAACATTCTTCAAGTGTAATTTTAAAGACATTTGTCTATTTTTAATACCAATCAGCATTACCAAGTAATGCCTGTTTTTTTCTTTCAATATTGGCTGTGACGTCAACTTCTTTCGAATACCTATACAGCTACATTAACTGTACCGGTACCTAAACTTACACAAAATGCGTTATATAATACAGCCGTTTGACTGTTCATTAACTTTTAAGTCTCAAAAGAACTATATTTATATACATTACAGGAGATTTCAAGGGTATTTTACATATATTTTGAATAAAAGAATATACTTAAATACGTAATTCATGACAGGTGACTGTAGCTTAGTGGTTAACGAGTGTGCTTATACTAGCCTAACTACGCTACTTGTAGCACAATCTCTGATTGTTTTCAGATACACATAAAACAATGACTATAGAATGTTATCTACGTGCAATATTTCGTTTCATATGGTTTTAAATCTTATTATGGCAAAGGGAGGTAACTTAAATATGTCAACTCGCGCTTGAAACTCAAATACAACTTTATCTAAAAGCCATGAAAGAATGAACGAGTTATATTATTGTGACGTACAGCCCTTTGGAGTTTGCATGTCCTTACCCTGGGATAAACCGTCTCATTTTCTTCTTGGTACACTTTTGGATTTAACCGACGTACAAAACAGCCACTCGACGTCCAATTCATATCAAAATCAATAATTTCTCAGCAGTACTACATTCGCTGAGAAAATGTCTTCGCAGCAATAAGGTGATACGGATTAAACGTTATGTGTTATTTAGACATAGGTCATATTTCTGATGTTTTCAAATGCATGGCTGTACGTCGTATCTCTATATACTGTATAGTTTGGCCAGAGAACTTGTTAACAGTACGCAGTCTTTGCCTGTTGTTCCACTGCCAGTTCAATAGCCTCTAGTGGCGAATTGTAGGACTTTAAATCGCCCTGTACTTACACCAGGTATTACAGTACACAGTGATATGTAATAGCTGATGTTAGCCTTGAATTGTCGATAAAATAACTCTCTCTCTCGTGGAGCACGGGAACTGGCGAGATGATAAACCGGTTTGCAAGCGAAAAAGTCAGTGGCGTTGAACGGAAATGACTGGATTGCACTCTTCAATATTTCCCTTTTAAGCTGCTTTCAGAAATAAAGACTTAAACAGATATAACTTCAATCTTTAATTCCGTATAAAGTATAATTATAACTCGAGGAAAGGGCATTTGGGTCGAAAAATTATCCAATCTTGGACTAGAAATAGCTTGTATCCGTGGATGACACAAATAGCGGCGTTTGAAGGAAGAGAAGGTGATCTGTTCTCGTTTGGTGTCTCAGACCGCTAGGGCAGTTTTTCATGCACCCCTTGCCAACGATGTATATCCTTCGAGGATATGTTAATGCTTGTCAAGTTTAAATCACAATTCAGATAAACTCATATTTCAATTATTTTTTAGACTGCAAAAACTGCGAAAATCAAGCAAATAGTAAATTTCAATATTTTTGGTTTATTTGTGACCCTGCCATTGGTGGCGTAAATAGATTCAATTATAGATCTACTTGTTTTTCAGCCTAACTGACATTGACAACCAATAGAGGAGAAGATAATGCCAGTTCTTATATATTCACATTACGTATATGTGATATATTTATATGTTTTGCGGACCTTTAAAACAACAAAATTTGGTGAAGGAGGTAGACACTCATGAACTATCTATATCCACAGTCATGCACATGTGCAATGACAACTACCAAGCTCACCAGTTTTCCGAACGCTTTACGGAAACGGACGAATGCGAACAATGCAGAGTACCTGATTTGGTGTGGATAGAGCCTCGAATAGGCCGAGCTTCATATCCCTGTATATTGTAATACCAGGTTACACATATACCTAGATACCACTATGTATATATTTCATGAGATTTAAAGGGGTAGAAACACTGCGAATTGTGAAAGTCAAAGTAAACAGATGACTCTTTTCGTGACTTATTCTAAACATACATTTTTAGGAATGATATTATTAGTATGATGTTTATATAAAATTTTAGAACATATTATGGTTGATAAAGTAGTATCAATTTTTAAAATGGCAGTTCTTGTTATAGCAAAAACCCATAAGAGACTGGTTAACAAGAAATATCAAATAACAATGTAGTTTACATCGCGTCTCTAACGGCTGGATAATTTCTTCTGTGCTGCCTCTGTAAGATTATTTGAGCGAACTTTTGTTATTAAAAGTCAGTCCGAAGTGCGTATGATTACCCAGTACAGAACCCTGCGGGACGCCAGCCCTGACGAAGGCTGTTTCAGACGCATATCAATTTAGCGCCACTCTTGTTGGTCGTTTAACTTAAGTAACACTCAAGCAAATCGGTTAAGTTTCCACCTTTTCATTAGGGCCAAACACGATTAAAAGTTTTGATATGTCAAACAAAGTGATAATGATTTCCTTACCTTGAACCAAGTCAGAATAGATATCAAATAGCTGAATAACGGTCGATTTATTTGGCTGAAATCCGAATTAGGGAGGGAAAATAAATTTGTTCAGAAAGCTGAATACAACACGTTTAAAACCCTTACTGGCATAGCGAAAAAGAACAAAGGAGGTAATTAGCAGTGTTCTGCCTGTCGACTTTTTATGTATAGGAGATACGTTGGTTGTTCTCCTTATTTTGGGAAATATACCAGATTTAACGGATAAATTGAAGCGTTAATGTCATCGAGAAAAGCTATGTAGACAAAATATTCGTTGAAAATGTTAGCTTTGTTTGTTGGTTGGTATATAATATAACCATTTACATCGATAAGAGTTTGAATCAGCGCTTGGTTTGCGCGTGTACCTTAAGACGGAAGAAACTTGTTTCCACCAAAACTTGTTATATACAAGATTTTTTCGTTAATTTTGTTAACATCGCGCTGATGTTTGTATTTAAAAAAAAAAAAAAAAAAATTCTGGAACGCATTTTGCGTTTGTAGATTTCGTTTTTATTTCAGATGAGATCCACGGTTTATCATTTTGGCTCATTTTCACAGTGTGGTGAGGAATTTTTTCGTTATTAATATCTGTTATATTTATAGCATAGTCGTTAATTTCGCAGAGTCATTAATCCAAGCCAATTTTCTCTTTTCTAACACTACATTGTCGGCGTATATTTAGAAGATTTGGGTATATTAAATTTCAACAGAACAGTGATCGCTACAGAAGTTGTTAAAAGATCCGTAATTGTGTATTAAATAAATACTTGAACATACATGTATAATAGGGTCTAACAGGGAACTGGAATAAGACGTATTTGTTGAGTGATTAACTGCAAAAACCCGAGCGATCTGATTATGTTCATCAATATAACGTTTGTTTTATCTAATAAATTCCCATATATCACCAATTGTAACGATGTTTTTGTTTATATTGCGGGTTAGAACGTGGTCAAAAGTATCATACGGTGTTGCCATATGCACCTCAGTCCAAATTATTTGTTATTCTGCGGATTCTTATTCTGTTCTTCGAATGCCAGCAGGGTGGTTTACTTCATAAATTGGGCTGACAAGTCATCATGTAAATGGAATACCATTAAGTACGGCCTTAATTACCCCTCCCCCCCCCCCCCCTTTTCAAAACGTGTCTACGCCCTTGCAATGTATACGGCTAATTCATCTCACAACACTGACAAATGTCTCTTATCGCTGCTGAACACCCCATGCCCCCGGCCCCTCCCAACCCCTCCCCATGAAGTGAAGCAAAACGACTATTCCATTTAAGAGTATTTATTCAAGCTAAAGTAGACGGAATCACATCTTTGTCACCAGAACTGTGTCACCAAAGTATTTGATGTCCAATCCGTCTTCACCAAGGTCTCACTTAACAAGACCAGATATTACCTTATTCTAGAGATCTACAAAATGTTATGTTACAACAAAATATTCTACATTTATAATTTATATTTCTGTGCAATACCACAAATTCCTTCAATAGTAGGCATAGGTGAAACTTCAATGCCGTTAAGCAACACTTTTTGTTCAGATTTTGTTTAGATTTACAGTTTAAAAGATTTAACCGTTGTATTCCTTATATTGTCGTTGAAGTTTTAAACTGTAGGCTTGGGCTTATATTTGTCAACAGTGTTTCCCGTAGATATAAAAAATATCTATATCGGCAGGCATTTTTTATGCGATTTATTATCGGGCGAATTAAATTAAAATATACCGCATGGTGCTAAAATATTTCTTAATATAATAGCCCAGAAACTATGACTTAAATTATTATTAAAAAATGTTTTATATATGCCTAAGATTATGTGCTAGCGCTACAGTTGTAGGCCTACAATACTTGGAGGACTGGTTCGACTGCCTGTTACAGTGTATACAAACGTGGCAGCCGTCATTACGCCCCCCTTTCCGAAATGTTACTTACCTTCCGTTTTCCCCGGATTCATTATCACGGTAAAAGTTGAGTTTTTCAGTCTATATAACTGAAGGTGTGTAAATCTAGCGAAAACTGTGTTTATCGAGCTATCTCAAAACTGTGTGAGAGCCCCAATTGATATCTGGTTTGGCACCACGATATTGTCACCAGCAAACTATAGCAACGGTGACAAGAAATGACGCGATATTGACGACCGATTGTGATATCACGTCACATTCATGACGTTTTATAGATCGGCCTGTTGTTATTGTCAAGTTGGCAAGTTTTGTTGACGTGTCAAAACTTGGATAAAGGGCTACTTTATATTGCATCAGGTCAAATGGAAGATGTGAGAAGCATCTATAGGCTATACAAGATATAGTTTTAAATCTAATATTGTCTCACATTTCTATTTTTCTTGTCGCTTTCACGTACAGGAAAGTTGAGATTAAACTTTCGAAAAGAAAAGTTTTAGGCATCTTGTAAGGCAATACATATAGGCCTACCGTGTATTGGTTACACATCATAGGCCTACAATTCTAACCGTCTGGTTAATGAATCTCGCATAAACCAGACTTCTCACGTGAACTTCGAACAAGGCTACATAGTCTGGTATCAGCACATGTTAAACGCTGCAAAAAGAAAATGGCCGTCATATGGTCAAAGCTCAGATAAGTTAACAGTCCGTAAAGCCCAGCTTATGTCACACTGCGATGCGATAGAACTGACGGCGACTGATGACAACTAAGCGCTTATGTCACAAAACACCCCGCAAGTCAAAGACTAGACGCAACTCACCGAAACTAGTTGATCGCAGTCTTTAGAGCGCTTATGTCACTTGCGATTGCTTAAAACTACTCACGATCAGTTGCAACTGAACGTAGAAAGTAGAACATGCGCGACTATCTGGAACTGGACGGTTGTCCATAGACGCAGCAAAGACCCAGATGCGCTTACGTCACATTAAAAGCTACGACTGATTAGTTGCCGTTGATCGTCAACTGGTCCACTGAAACTAATTGGAACTAGTTCTCACAAGATGTAACTGCGACATAAGCTAGGCTTTAGATGACGTAGCGTAATGGATTTCTATTATGAAGTGATGTCAATTTCTTTGTGTAGCGACGTCATCTAACGGGCTGTTAGGTTAACGGACAACCGGATCCAGTTGGTTTTCTGATAGGTTAATTTTTAAATATATTTTAAACATTCAATCGAACCCAAAACTATCTATTTATTTACAATTAAATTAATCTGAGATTTATTTGTTGAAGTTGAAATGTATACTGTCCGTACTTTAAAATACGTATGACCTAGATTATATTCAACAAAGAGGCAAACGATCGTGATTGTTGACTATAATGATCTAGGTCACACGTGTTTTCGAATACGGATTGAATACTTTCCAATTTCAACTAATAAAACCCAAAAATAATTTATTTGTAAATAAATTGGTCTAATTGTAGAATTAGTCCGTCACCTGTAAATAGCATAAAAACATGCCATTGCGAAAGAAAATCACAGTGCAATAAAACAGTCAAGTTTACTTTGCATTTCTGATGGTTCTAATCAAAACGTTTAAAAAATGAGGCACCGTTTGCTAGTTTAAGGACTATTCTACTCAGTCAAGTAATTTATTGTGTCTTATTATATTGCACTTCAATAAAATAAACTATGAAAAATGCAGCCTATTTATTTCTGTTAACATTTACCCATTTTGCAATATTTTAAGGAAATAATAATTGGATTTTCACCACATTCACAAATATATAATCCTGAGTAGTTAAGCTTTCCGAAAATATATACATGGTACAGATTTATGTTCTTCTTCATAAAAAGAGTAATTACAATGTGTGTTCTGAAAAACGACCAAGGGGTCCAACAAGACTGTAACTTTGTCAGATTAGAAAGTTGTTTAACGTCTGGATATCAGGTATAATATAAAGTCGTATATGATAAAAGCATGTCATGTCTATCTGTCTCCAGGTGACGTTAGAAGTCAAGCAATTTAGTATTTACAGGTTTTATATACACTTAATGACTGCTTAATTAAGATATATTAGTTTCCTTGAGCATGTTTCACTATGTTTGCCAGTGTACAAAAGTATATAATATGTTACCAGGGGCCCATTTATAATTCCACTTATCTTACACAAATCCTGGTTTTCTTTAACCCTAAATCAAAAAAATTTGTATATAACAATAGCTTCTGTTCAGATGTCTTTGTCACACTTATATGATTGATACTAAGATTAAAAACACTATTATAATTTCCCTGTGTGTGGCCTGAATGAAGACAAATTAGACCACATTTGCAAACCACTTAAATCCCCAATCAAACAAGCTGTTCACCAATCTAACCAATTATAACCGTTTTTCGCCAATTTAATATAGTATCTCATTAATGACACATATGGTTGCTTAGAAACAAAATCACATTTTACAACAAGACTTTGATTCAGATAGTCTTGTGTATAGAATAGGCCAGAGATGGTGCCCTCTCTGATGATACAGTGTTCAACATTACAATAAACTGATTCAAATCTTTCAACTTAGCTGTCATGCGACCATCTCGGGACTTTGTGTACAATTGGTAATGAAAGACACAAAACAACAGAGTTATATAAGACTGTTTATTGAAGAAATAACTGAATAAATATATCACAGAGTTTCATCAGCATTATATATGAAAAGTAAGATGTGGTCAAAGGAGACCTTTTGTAGTTGTTAAATCTTAGATGTACATTAAATACAAATAATCACAGACTGTCGATCTAATCAATTAAAACAATATTTAAAAGTTTGTACAAATATTAATACTGTATGCTTTAGATTCACTCATTCAGAAAGAATAGATAGTCAGAATAGATTGGTTTAATTGAGTGAGCTTGTTTGGATTATTCAGTTGTCTTTGTGCTGCCTGTATCAATGTTATCCCCAGCAGAGGGCTGCGGCAGAAATGTCTTCACATCCTGAAAATAGATAAAGCACAATCCTAAACAATAGAAAACATCAGAGTGATATGGGGGGACAACTTTTGATGCTAATAACCAGACAAAGGCGGGTATGGATAAAAGCTTTAATTTTAACCACTGTATATGTATGTATGTTCTATGTCTGGTTGTTAAATAATATCAAAAATTGATGAATTTGGCTGACAACTTCTGATTGGACAACATAATGTTGATATTTTTTAAAGTTTTGATTGGAACAACCAGATATAGAAAGAACTGTTTTTGTATGATTGGGGTTAACGCCATACTTAAAGGTTATTTCACTAATTATTGTGGGCCAACTCGATGGTTGAAGGAAAAACCAACCTCGACACCACTGGCAACAAACACAGACAAGACATCACAAAACGGTGGTCTTCATGTTGCCCCTTGGCTCCCTCCCAACCCTCTACGATATAGAACGAATATTCATAAAACTTAATCTGGAACACACTGAAATGGACGGGACCTTCTGGTATTACCAAGACATCATATGTTTGTTAGGTACAACAATCTATTTGTGTACTTGGGTGCAGATTACCACATCATTGATATTTCATAAACATGACAAGTTTGACCTGGCTAATGAGGAAACACCATTTCAAAAAACACCAAGATACCATAACTTTTCTCCCAATACTCATTTCCTGGGGACATTGGAAGGATTTGATTGGTCGCGCCAATGATACTAACAATACATTCAACCTGGCCTTTCTGTTTAGCATCAGGTTTAAAATCTTTACTTCAAAATAGTTTGTTTTCTGTTATTTTCATGGTAAATCAACTAGACTGGCATAAAACAGGTTATTTTATTAGATACTCACGAGTGTTTTGTAGATGTGACAGGCTGATATGACCTCCTGTATTAGAGGGTGGGCCAGCAGAGTCTTGAAGAGAACAGGGCTACACGACTCATCCCCTAGCTCTTCATAAACACTCATCAGTTTTTCCTGTGGAAAAAACAAAAATACAACAACATTTATTAATCTTGGGCACTTACACAACAAAAATACTTATGTTAGGTTTGTCCCTCATGTACAATTAAACTTGGAAATCTTAATTCTAATCTAACCCCAAAACTAACTCTCAACCTAACCCAAACAAAAACCCTGAACAGAAGACTTAAATTGACATCATATCTTAGAAGAGGAATGTACCTATTTTAAAGCATTGCTGAAGGATTATAAAGATTTGGCTTGTAGCATACAATTCATACTCTGTAGGACAAGCAGAAAGCAGTTAGTGTCACTATCAGGACTATCTAGATTAAAGGGATTAATGTGACTATAAACAAACTCACCATAGATGTGGAATCCTCTGGATCTGACCCTGTACTAAATCTATAGCTATCACTCTGAGAACTTCTGCCATGTTGTAACACCTTGTGGATAAAGCAATGTTGTCAATTTAGATGATGCCATTATGGAGTTTTATACAACACTATAAATTCTACATTGGCCGCTGAGTTTCTTTATAGAGCATCAGCTGTTGTGAAATTGTTCCATAACAGCTTGATATTAAACTCCCCCAAAATCATTTTTGTGGAAGACCCCATTTATAACATATTACATGTACTCCATTTCCCCTATATTCTGATATGGTGGTTTTGTTGCAAGTGAAATATGAGTACATATGTTTAAAATCGTATGTGGAAGTGACTTAATTCTGTTTCAGGTTAAAGAGCATTTCCCTTTGGGTGAACCTTTTGAGATAAACTGATATATACCTATTCACCTATATATAATTTATTTTAACAATGTGAAGGGCTCTGGGTAGAAGTGTTCAACCCTGGACTTGTTGAAATCTGGACAGAGAATCTATTGATGTCGATGATTACATAATGAGGGTACATGTGGAGAGTTGTGCTGACTTACCCTGTAGAGAGCCTCTACTGGTACCTTGGCCTCACTGGCAGATTCTGGGATATCCTCTGTGCTCGTTTCATTTCCCTCCTCATTAACAGATACAGCTTTAGTGATGGTCACCTCACCTGACAGAGTCTCCTCATTAACAACAGGTGCTTCAGTCGGGACATCGGGGTCAGCCAAGTTAGTCACACTAAAATACAAATACAGATTTAATTTGTACTGTTTGTTTGTTGTTTCAGCTACATAAACCAGCCTGGGCTGCCCTCCATAGTGGCCAGGGTAACAGGTTCTCATATCCACATACATATAAAATGTCATACAGGTATTAATCTGTCCAAAAAGTACAGGTTATATATTTTTTTTATAATATTCATAACTGTTTGATTCAACGTGAAACATCTCTTTGAAACTGGCAAGGCCTCAAATGAATTCAGTAAAACCAGAAGCTCATAAACTCATAGATACTGAATGTCCACAGCAATGGCCACTGACATGACTTTTAACGGGATGGGTGTCGTGAGACTTACCTGTCCAGTAGCAGAGTAGCTGAGACTGTATGTGGGTCAGGGCGAGGCATGTGGGTACCAGACGCCACACTTAAAGCTCGATAGAAACCCTCACGGTAATTCTGAGTAGCACTAAAGTAAAGTAGCTGTGAAAAGTAAATTATTAAACAATGTACATTAATTAACTATGAACTGCCTGTAACAACAAAAGCTTCATCTTCAGTAAAGTTGAAAAGTCTTCTGATATGGATACAAAAGGCTTAAAAAACTACTCTAGGAACTGTAATAAAGGCTTTTTTCCCCCCAAAACACACAACTTCAAAGCATTTCTTTCAATATGGAAGATTTTTCCATAAAATAAAATTGCTCTTGTAACATCAGTACGTGTGAAACTATTACCATTGAAACATAATCCAGTCCTGGAGGGTCCTTAGTAAAGTCAGCACACAGATCAAACAGCCCTTTCTTTAGTTCTAGGATCCTGTTAAACTCATTGTCTGCTGATGTAGACTGAAAGGGTGTTGTAGGAAACCATAACTCCATCTGAAACAAACACAAATAGCAGGATTCACTGATTAGAGTAATGTGACACCTGGATGACACAGGTGAGTTTGTCTTTAGATCATGGCCTTTAAGTAGACATCAAGGCCTCATGATCCTGGTCTAACAGAAATAGCAGGATTTCATTCATTGGAGTAATGTGACACCTGGATAACACAGGTGAGTTTGTCTTTAGATCATGGTCTTTAAGTAGACATCAGACCTTATGATGCTGGTCTAACAGAAATAGTAGGATTTCACTGATTAGAGTAATGTGACACCTGGATAACACAGGTGAGTTTGTCTTTAGATCATGGTCTTTAAGTAGACAATCAGACCTTATGATGCTGGTCTAACAGAAATAG
>JAVFBW010125380.1:0-14357 GCA_034783835.1 Mopalia ciliata
ATTGATTGATTGAATGTTGTTTTACACAGTGCTTAAGGGTATTTCACTTATATAACAGCGGTGTATTCCAAAAATAATTGACACTAGCACAACCGAGAGGTTAAGCATTTACATAATGTTGGAAAGTTAATTTTCCTCCAGTGCTAGGTAAAGAAAACATTGCTACTCTCCAAACAAACAATGGTAAACATCAATGATGTAACCACAGGCTTGTTCTGTAATCTTTTAGGGCATTACCTTAAACTCAATCCTCTAAAACATTTGCCGTATTTCCATTAACATAAAATTATATCGACTTTTTTAAAAAAAGTAAAAAAGTAAAAAATTTGGCCTTTTTAATGTTACAGAGATACCAGAGAAAAAATTGTGGATTAGCATAATTGCTTAAAATAAAAGATATTATTTAAATCAATGCATTTTCATACAATAAAAGTAACACTCACCGGATTCCATGATTTGAGATGGACTCTGGATGCTACCACATCACTGTCTTCAATATTTTCGGACTTTTTAAAAACATCTCCTGCACAAGGAATCACATTAGAATCAATTAAACATGGGGTGCTACGACCAAAATTAGTTTGCATAGGTCCTGCCTGGCTCTGCGGGGGACTAGTATTACTGCCGCTCCTTAAATCTAGAGAAGAGGCTGATGCCTTGGCCTTCCCTTTTCGAAATGTCTTCTTCTTGGTCAACTTTCGCAGACCCGCTTTCAAAAAATGTCCCAGCGATCCACCTTCATGAGAACTTTTCTTGGACTCTTTTTGTTTTTCTTCTTTTCTGAAATCTTCATCACTATAATAAATATCCTGTTTCGACTTGTATATATGTTTTGCGTCACTTTTGAAAAATGGATTGTCTTGAACAAATCTTGTATTTAGCTTTGGCTTCTCGTTCTTTGTTAGTCCTTGACCTTCGGGTTGCTGTGAAGCTGATATAGTTCTTGATGGAGAACATTCTCTGCTATCGATGATAACATAAGAATCTAGATTGTCTTCGCTGGCAGCTCTTTCACGATGTTGAACAACTTTTGTTGTACTTCCTGGACCTTGACTTCTGTGTCGTCTTCGACCAATAATTTTTACGGGCGATTTGTTGGTGGCTTTTAAATCTTCTTGAATAAATTTGTTATGAAAAATAAAACTTTGGCCTCGACCTCTAGTTAATTTAGGAGAACGCACAGCTTCTTCGCCATGATCTTTTTCATCATCAGATTCTGAAAAAGTATCACAAGGAGTTTCGAAAGCACTAACAGAAGATCTGTCCGGTGTTACGGAAGCAGACAGTTGGTCTTGTGAAAGTTTGGATGGAGATTCATTAGCGGAATATTGCAACGATTTTCGGCAAGCAACTTCAGACAGATTTTCCTCATCAGATGTATTGTCTTTATATTTTATTGATAAAAGTCCAAGAGTTCTTTTAAACATAGCACATATTGTCATATCTTCTGTAGCAATCACATCTCTTCTGGAATTGGAATCATTTTTTACTGGAGTCGAAAATCCATCTTTTACAATAAAAGGATTATTTCGCACAAAACCAGGCTGTGGCAGTTCAATTTCTGGTGACATAGCTTCGGGAGTAAAAAATCGTTGGTCATCGGTATCCGTAGAAAAGCTGTAGTTTAATTGTTCGTTTGTATCTTCCTCACTTTCATCATCTGCAATGCTCCCTGCTTCATCACAAAGACTTGCCTCTGAAGCACTTAGTTCTTGTTTCATGGGAAGGAACACTGCTCCAGGTTCTCCATGATCGAATTCCTCAGTTGGTCCTGATAAACCCATGTCCAATACAAGTAGGTTTGTCATTAACAGAGCTCCCTTAGATTTCCTCCCAGATCTCTTCCCTGAATCAGAACGCTTTAATTGACTTGGAGAAATCTCAGGACCACAATCACTTTGGACATTACCAGCCGATTCTCTCATGGATGCTGCTTTCTCGATATGTTTTCTCTTGCGTCTTTTCCTACTTTCACTTCGGTGTCTCTTCTTTTTACCGCTAGCCTGTGTGCTTTGTGAAGCACTTGTCGCACTGGAAGACTCTTCGATGGTTTCTTTTACTTCTGACGATTCAGTGATATCTCCTTCACTCCGTATTCTTGACTCATCTAAAGAGTCATCTGTATTTAATGACTGTAAAGAGGCTTCTGAAGTAACTGAGAGAAAGGCTTTTTTATCTTCCTTATTCTGTGTTTGTAGGGAAAGTGAGTCATCCACCAAAAACACTTGATCATCATCTTGCAACAATTTTGTGGAAAGGTATTTGTCTTGTGATGGAGAATAATGTGTCATTTCCTCATTCTTTGATAGAATAACAGAATGATCATCTTGTTGTGAACAAATAACATTCTCATTATTCAAAAACTGACCTGGGTCTGAACATCTACCATTTATCTCAATATCAACTGGTGTTACAGGATCATGTTTTTCAACCAATGGAAGATATTCCTTAGGTTCAGTCACTGGTAAATCATTTATTTCTGGATCACACATTTTCCCTTGAGGGTACAAGTATGGCCTCATATCACAATTTCCATTGAAAAATTCAACATTTTCTGCACTTAATGTAACATCTTGATCCATAGGATCTTCTTCGACAGATCCATAGGCAAAATCATAGTGCCCTTCCCCTTCTGAGCTTTGAGGGTAAACACTTATACCCAAATCAACTAACTGTGGAATATAATCGTCTTCTACAATTTCACTTTCAACAGATATTTGTGGAACATTTCCGCTCATGGAAACTAAGGGGCTTCCAGCTGTTGTACATTCTGTAGATATGTTTTCATGTGAAACTGATGAAAGCAGGGTGGGACATTCAAAGGGAATGGAATCAAAGTTAAACAACAGGTCATCAACATCAGATGAAACTGGTAAAACAGTACAGGGTCCTGTCTCTATCTCATCATCAAAGTTTATCAAATCGTTCAGATCTGCTGACAAATTTGCTGTAGGTGTAAGAACATCACTAGGTATTTCATAGTCATCCATGTCTACATTCACCAAGAGTTCACTTGTTGCAGAGTATTCTTCATCAGTGGAAGAAACTTTCTTAATAAATGAATCTGATCGCTCTCGTTCAACAGTCTCAAAATCACTGTCTGTGCCTAAAGTTTCAGCCGCAGAATTATACTCAGAGGTTGAGTCCTCCTCCGTTGAAATCAAAGATTGGGTTGTGGCTGATGGAGCTTCAATGGCTGAATCATAGTCAGTTGATTCGCTGTCTAAACTCCTTGCAGTGTAAAATTCCTCTGTAGCAGGGGACTCTTTGCTAGGGTCGATAATGTCTCCTAATTCAAGTCTGAACGCTGATGGATGGTAAATGGGTGCACCTCCCATTTCTGAGACTTCTCCCTCATTAGCACTTTCCTGTGTTCCCAGGACTCTTTGCTTAATTTGAGCCACTCTTTGCATCAAAGCATTGTTGTATTCTTCACTATCACCATTAACACCTGATGAAGATCCATTTTCGTTTTTCTTATACTTATCGAGAACGCTCCTGATTGCTCCTGGGCCAACAGGTATCGTTTCTGGGTCTTCTTCAAGTTCCACTCCTCTTTGTTCTCTCGATATATCTACAAGTCTTTTGACATCTTCTGCTTTACGTTCTTTAGGGCCAACATAAATGAATTCCCAGCCGCCAATAGGTACGTCTTGTGGAGGATCTGACTGTTGGGAATCAGAAGAGCGAGAAACAGGAATTGACCTTTCATTTGGCTTGCTTTTAGTGTTCTGAGATCTTAATCGCTGAATAGTATTTCGGGATCCGGAAGAGTTGCTTTGATAATTAGAATCTTTGACTTCCTTTGGTGGGGAAGATACTGGAGTTATATTTTTGTTTCTCTCATAGGACTTCCGAGAGGTCTCTGAAGGAATTTCTTCTGTATCTTTCCCAACACTCTTTGAACGACGGAAGGTATTCTTAGAAGACTTCTCCTCCCTTGGACTAGGAATATCCCGTAAATCTGGTTTCGACTTGGATCTGGCTTTGTCACTCATTTTGTTCATACTACTAAGAGTGACTTTGTCTTGTACCCTTCTGTAATCATGACCTCGAATGCTGTTCCTTCTTGTAAGTGAAGGTCCTGGGGATTGGTCTGATGTGCTACTTCGTCTTGAATGAGATCTAGATTGATCTGGGCTATTTTTCCTGCTTTGAGATTTAGTTGGTGATGCAATGCTTTTACGTCTTGTTTTGGGGCTGAATTGGGTAGACTGGTCACTAGAGCTACTTCTGCTTGATCGATCAACACGGTTTGACTTAGAATGTGGACTATTTCTGTCTGGCTTAGGTGTTTTAGAACGAGGGCTAGCACTTCCAGATTTACTTCCTCTTCCAGATTTTGTAGAACCATTCTTAACTACACTGCTTGCAACCTGTCGAATGTTAGCTATTTCCACAGAATCTAAAGACCTTGCATCTTCACTGGCCCCATCACTTACATCGATAGATTCACAATTTTCACTGTTTTTTCCAAACAGCATTTTTTGCACAGTAATATCATTGGGTTTTGTTCGAGAATTCTTTCTAAAATTTGGTTTACTTTCTTCTGCATTTTGCTGGCCCATATTCTCAAACATTGCTATTTGCGGCAGCTTCTTGACTGTCTTTTTGATTGCATTCTTTGCTGGTTTTGGTTTCGTCTCAGGAGCTGCTTTAGCTGCTGTACTCAACGTTGGCCTGTCAAAGCCACTTGTTTTTCTCACAGGTTTAGAAGTTGGTGGATCTTTAGCCGGAGCAGGATCTGCCTTTTTATTGGACTTTGCTTCCTTAGTGGGTTTGCTTTGCCTTGGAAGTGTGTGTGCTATTGGAGGGGATTGTGACCTGGCTTTTGGTGATAGTGGTGGTGGAGATGATCTGGGAGGTGGTGATGACCTTGAGAAATGAGTGAATGGAGGAGATGACCTTGAAGAGCTATAGCGTGAAGGAAATTCTTCAGGTTGGTTAACTGGGGAAATTGTTTGCTGTTTTCCTCTACCAAGAATTTCTCGTATACGGGCACTGTAATCCGTTTAAATGGGTTGGAAGTGTGAAGACTCCGAATGATTTAATACAGTATCATTTTCAACAGTTCTAGAAGAAAATGATGGTGAAATTTCTGATCTAGAGTGCTGGAAATCTGACACTGGGGAAGTCAAACTTTCCCTTTGGAAATGTGTACCCTCTCCTTCATTTGAAAGTACACTGCTGCTCCTGGAGAAACGAGAGACATAACTTTCAGATGGGGTGACAGTCCTTGCTGATTCCCTATAATCATAGACACCCCCATTAGTTGTGCTTGTGAGTTCAGCGTTTGGTGTTTTTGTTCTGGTTTCAGTGGTTACTTCAGAAGAGATGGCTTCAGATGCTCTCTTGCTCTCTTCTAATAGCTTTCTTGCACGACTAAGCCGATCTAAAGCACGAGATGTTTGACTGTCCATAGTTGCTCCGAGTTCTTGAAATTTAGACTCGATTTCATGCCTTTTCTGCAGGTCTTCCGGATCAGGGTTGGAGAATGTTGGTGAATATGGAGATGAGCCTCCCTGGTAACTCATGTCCGGAGAAACTAAGGATCGAGACTCCCTTTGATTTGAACCATTCATGTAACCATTTGAGCTTGAACTGGAGAAAAAACCCATTGATGGAGCAGGCTCTTCAGCAAACATACGTAAGCTTGCTGCAGCAGCAGGTTGACGCTGCATAAGACTCTCCCTCCGGCTTGATGTTGGCTGGCTTCTTGACGGGCCTTCTGTGGGAACACTTGCAAAACCCTTGCCCTTTAGCATTTCACGTACTCTCCTTAAATCATTGCTCAAATGAACCTCTTCAAATTGTGGAGCAATTGGTGCATATCTTTGGTTACTGGATGATGTGCTCTCTCTTGATCTATAAGAACTTGGTAAAGTTTGGTAGCCTTGCGGCTTGGCATCTCTTACAAAGGGATTTCTCATCTCAGCTGCTATTATTCTCTGTGAGGGTCTGTTTTCCAGGATACTGCCAAAGGATGACTGTGCAGGCTCTAGCCGATTTCGAGTTACTTGTGGACCACTTCTCAACCTCTCTAGTCGAGAGCTCAGTATCCCTGTGGAATCTAGACGCTTTGAATCTGCAAATAAAAAGAAAACAAAAAAATATAATGAATAAAACTGAATTATAGATGAACTTATCAGATACCAAAAATCTCAAAGGAAAAGACTGATAGTTTATGCTGAATTTGTTATAATTTCATTTATGAAGATGTCACTGACAAGAAACAATGAAAGAACAGGATAAAACAACACAAAAGTGATACAACACATTAGCTTTGTGAATGTGCCATTTACTGTAACAGAAAAAAGCCACACTCACAACCAAAACACTTCATACTCAGTATTAAACGGAGGAGATTTATTTGAATATGCATGCATTTATAGTCAGTTTAAAGTGAAACTTAAATTCAGTTAAACTGATTGGAATTAATAACTGATTCTCTATTCAATATATTAATAATTCATTTTTTTAAACTTTGAGGAAGGCTTATAAAATAAAGTACAAGGCTGCATAACATATTGCCTTTAGCTCAAGTTTAGTTCAAGTGTTCGGTTCTATGTTAAGTTTAGTTTTAGGTTTGGTTAAGTGATAATTTAGTATTGGGTTCCAGATTTAAGTTAAGTTTAGTGTTGTATTTCGAGTAAGGTTCAGTGATCAGTTAAGTGTTGGTTTCCAGGTTAGGTTAAATGCTACATTTAGCATCGGTCTATTGGCTAGGTTTGGTGTTTATTACAGTGTTTGGTACTGTTTGAAGTTAACCCTAAGCCAGAGCTTATAACGGACAACTTGTCTAACAGGACACTCAAACTCAATGAAACTTCTCACAAGTTATAGAAAGAGGAAAAGGATTCCTTAAAGTTGGGTCTTATTTACCTGATCTAGATGAAACAGTATAAATAATTATCGTATTTAGAGGTAAGGTAACTGGTTTTTCCAACAGGTATGAAAACGAAGATGAATTGTGACTTTTTTTTGGCTGGCTGCTTGTCAGGCTATTGTAAATTAATGAAGTGATCATCTTGCTTCGTGTGACAGAAGGTGTGCCCACTATAGTGTTTATTTGAAATGCGCCAGAAAAAGATTAGACAGGATCCTTGTGTATAACCTACATACTTTCTAGCATACATAACTTACTGTAGTTCAGTTTTCTGTCTCGGACAAGGAAACATTTTTAAGCAGGTCAACTTTCAATAGGGTTTCAGAATTTATTACTTTATCAGTAGTTTACATTGGATTTTTTTATTCTTTTTATAAGCAGTCGGCTTAATCTACATTCGATTAGCAGGCTTTTAATGTGGTCTTTACAGGTAATACACTTACAAAATGTTGGTATACTTCCAACAGAAAACAGAAATACAGACATTTCACTTATAAAAAGGTGGTATACTTCAAATAAGAAAAAACACAGCCATGCTTTTCTCTATTAGAAATATAACTTTCCTTGATAGCTGACTGAATAAATAGACTTAAACTACATAAAGCTGGACTAAAAGCTAAACCTTTTAGTTGAAATCAAACCATAAATGGCTACATGTATATTAAATGTACTGATTCTATGTACATGTACTTGGTCTGTATGGCACATATTTATTCTATACATGTGGTTATGTCAAGCATACCAGGCTAACAAAACACCTACATCAGGTCAAGTCTACAGCATATGAGGTTCAGCACACTAGGAATATTTGAATCCTGTAAACCGTTATGAATGACATACAGGTATGCAGCTATGAGTTGTAATGCATATTAGATTATTACACAGCATAAATACAGGCTCACTGAGCACATATGTTATTAATTCACAGGAATGTTCCCCCTATTTACATTTTTATATATATATTTTTTTTTTTCATTTATTGATAGATATTTTTGCTGATTTGCTTTTTTGGGTTTTTTTTTTATCTATTTGTATTTTTGTTTATTCTTCTCTTTATTTCCTTATCTCTTTATTTATGTACATATGTTTGTTTATTTGGTAATTTTTATCAAATATATTTATGATTTGTTTATTTTCTTGCTTATTTATTTATTTATTTGTTGTTAATAAGATACATTTAGTCATCTATATTTTTATATTTCTAATATTAAAATGTAGAATTTCTACCTGTTTTAACAATTTTTAGGAATGTGATTGTCAAAAATGACTGGTGGACAGTCATTACAAATCTGTACAGTTTTATGAAACTTGTTTGTTTATTCTTTTCTTCTGTGTTAATTGAAATTATTTCAAAACGATTTTACAATTATATTGTATATTCTTTTCTTCTGTTTGATGGAAAAGATAAATGAATCATTTTATGTTACAATCTACAACACTGAATAATTAACCATGAGTCATGACACAGTATTGAGCTACATTAATAGAGTCTTTGTTTGTATACTAGTTTTTATTATGTCATGAACAAGGTCACTGTTGATCAACTGAATCTGTATTATAACTTACTAAAGACTGAGCATGCTTACACCTGTACCACTAAGTTTGTTTGTTCGTTTGATTGGTGTTTAACGTCGTACTCAAGGGTATTTCACTTATATGAAGACGAATTGTCCACGTGACACTGTACACAGCCTTATTACGGTTGGAAGCCTAGTAAAAACCACACCCGCGAGTGCCAGAGCCACAACATGTGACACGCTCATATACCTGATGGTCGACAGGCAGACTTGAACCCATTAACGGTAAATCGAAGCAGGTTCAGTTCAGGAAGCGCACTCGCTACCTCTGAGCCACGGCCAAGGGCCTGTACTGCTAAGAGATAATACAAAATTTTTTTTGAGGAGAGAATTTGGATGAAGAGATTCAGAAGCTCAGTGTGAAGGTTTTTACATATGTAAATGATAATCTTTGTGTCTTTTCAAAAGTGAAGATAAACAGTATGTTCGTCATTATAGAAGACTGGGTGGTTGAGTGGTCTAGGTGGCTGGCATTTACTGCTGGCGATTGGGTGCCCAACTCTGAGGGTTGTGGGTTTGATTCCTGGACAGGATTTAAACTGTAAAATTGTCTGAACTAGACTCTGTTCAAACTAAGAAAGTGTTATCCCAAAGTGTTGAGAAAAAACTGTTTCTTACTTTGTATATAAACGTATAGGTATTGTGTGGGTGTGTGCGTGTGTCACTCTATCAGGCTTACAACAATGCAACAATTAAGGTGGGATGGATTCAAATCATAACATATTGGGGATGCTATAAATAGTCCTGTGAAAGCATTAGGCTAAGCTTCATACCAGGTTTAACATTGAAAGATATTTGAAAGTTTAACGGTCTCTGCTTTTTTATGTTATTATGTTTGCTTATGCTTCAGGTAATTTATGGTCATGTGACTGCAGAACAGGATTGTTAAAAGCCCGTGGCTACAGAATAACAGAATTAGTAATGATACATCTATGTTTCAAATTTTTAAAACAAAGTTTGTTTTTTTTAAAAGATATGAACGAATTTAAAAAAATCTGTTCACGAATCTTGAATATTTTTATAAACATACACTTATTTTATTCATGTCGAAAATAACTTAAAATGTTTCTTAATTATGTTGTAAATATTCGACTTTTTTAAATAAAGTATTCCTTTGTAAACATACATTGATCAATTTGTAAAATCCTTTTAATAATTTAGTATATTTGTAGATTTTCTATTTTGACATACATAGGATTAATTATTAATATGATATCATACATTTATTGAATAACATTAGTTATGAGGAGTTATATGGTTTTAAAGACACCTTTCTGATGTGAATTATTGTTACCTGCTTCTTATGATCTCTTTGTGATGGTGTGTGTTTTTGGGTTTTTTTTCCATTGCTAGAAAGTTCTGAGGAAAACTAGCCTTTTAGTTGATCAAAAACTATATAATAAGATAATGCCTTTGAACTATCAGTATATCACTTAAAATTTTGTTATGAATAATGGTTAAATTTTAGTTAGTTGTGAAAAAATTATATCTAAACAAACAAATTTAAGTTTTCGGAGAAATTATCATCCTACGTAACCAAAAAATGTGTCCTCTGTCTTTCATGCTCAATTGCTAAGTCCTCAAAAGAATTTCTAAAGCAATAACTCTATGGACAAACTTGTACGTGATTTACAGTATCTATTACTATAGAAATAAATTGTTCATAGTCGTCAAAACTACTGTAATAAAGGAGTTTATTATAAATGAGAGCTACGATGAATGAACAGGGCATGATATATAATAATGGATAGTTAGAAAAAAGATACATACCGTCAGCCATGCTGAATGGTGGTGTTGTTGTTGTTTAGTCCAGAAAAGATACTGTAATACTCCTATATAACAGTGCTGGTTAAAGTATAGGATGAAAACTTCACGCGAAAATGTCCCAGGTGTACATCTAGAACACTTAAAGTTTATACCTTGAAAGCCAAAACTGTAGATCTACCCGAATCTTGAATTGTCGAATCATAACGTAAAACACTGAAACTGAAATGCCGAAAACGAAAAAAGACTGTACCGCGTTTCTCCTCGAAATAGAAAAGTTGTAAGTTTAGTTCCATCTAACGAAAACCCACAGGACTATAGATGAGAACTCAAAATGGTTGACGTGCTTTACCACCCGATCACACAGTGCGTTACTGTTTAAATCATAAGACTTGCACAGTTTATTTCTGGTAATTTAGGAGTCATGCACGGTTCAACTTCATGAACCACCAGCATTACCGCTTGGCTGTGTTAACACTTGACAAGCTGTGAAGCTCAGGTTTTAACAAACGGCAGTCTAGTTAGTGTGTCAGAGTTCTACTGTCTCGCAGTTTAAACTGTGAAATGTCCTACATGGAAACAGTTAACATCAGAATGTTCCAAACTTCCCAGTTTTTCTCACAAAAATGTAGTCGTTTTACCAGCAGAAGGTCGTATAAGCTACTGCTTTCTGTGGTATGTCTACCTATGCCTGCATGTTTTCGGCACACACCAGTGAATAGGTTCCGATGAATAATGTATAATAGAGGATCAGTCAGGTGAAACAAGTAGGTCTATACAAATAGGTGAGAGTACTTAACTAGGGTAAGAAAATATTTGGCTGCAGGTAACTCCTAATAGTGTAAATCACATGAAATCTAAACCATAGGCCCAACTGTAAAATTTGGATTCAAATTTTCTCACAGGTCAATTTCACTGATTAATTACAGGTATGCAGTACCTGTCATAGATGGTAGGTACAGGATATTACAGGTACAATTCTGCTGTTGGTTTTAAACATCAAACATAACTATCCTGGAATTCAAGAAACTGACTTGTTCATCTGGGTCACAATGCAAAAATTTCCTTCAAAAATGCTCCAATGCAAAACCTTAGCTTCCAACTGATAGTACAAGGTATGGGTGTTAGATGTATTTCCCTCCGTTGTAGTATAGGTGGCTAGCCAATACTTTCAGCCAGGTCTACTGAAGGGTCTAGTTAACCAGTGGAGACCAGACCTCGATACAAACAATATTCCACACTCGAAGGCACATCTATTGACAGCTCAACCAGGTACTTCAGTCTACCTGTATATGAATAGAGTTACTGACAGGGTCTTCTAACTTTCCTCAACTTTGATAGCTGATCTGTATGGGTCCAGCTTAAACTATTTCCATTTACTGTCCTGCCAGAATTAAACCAGGACTCTCACAAGCAGCTGAGAGTATAGCAATCGTGTAACAGTTCTGTTATGTGACATTCAAACACATGTTTATATACAGCACACCCTGACTCAACCTTTGAGTCTAGCTGTTTTAGTGAATGTCTAGGCTGACTCTCCTCCAAAAATTCAAACAGACAACGGTCAAAGCCAGCCTAGAGAAAGTACAATGAAGGCTAAGTAAAACAGTTACAGGTGCTTCCCACTTCAGGTAGATAGAGAGACTCGACAAACAAGGTTTTCTCCTCGCACTATGCCTCCGGCAGAATGAAATTAGCACTAGACAGAAAGAGGCTCGTCGAGTGATGACAAAAAGAGCTTGCTAAAGACTTCTCTCTGTAAAGGTGAAACAAAACCAGTCCAGCAAGATTTCTGAATTTAGTTTTCCTCTCTGACTAAGCAGGTGACAATCGAACGATGGATGAGCTTCTAATGTATAGACACATTACCGGTTGGGAGCTTTAAAAATTGTATGTCTGGAAACACATTACTGGGTTAAAGACATCAGCACTGAAGTACGTTGATTACTGGAAGTTGAATGCAAGGCGAAATCAAAAGAATTGCACTAAGAGTTGGGCACTACCAACCAAAAACTTCATATATCAAGGACTTAAAAATAGTGTGGGTAACAATTTTAAAGTCCTTAATCTTGGTGAAAGTTGAAAGTGTTGAAGGTGAGGGTAACTCAGGCACTCCCCACACCCTGTTAACATAAGGCCTGTGACAATACCTCTTTTCACCTTAACTAAGGTAAAACCATGCACCCCGCGTAGGTGTATAGCCCACCTACATGACATATACATTTACAAAGCACAACGACCAACCGTTAGAACAGTCTATTCCACAAATAGGGGAGACATTAGTCTGTCCAAAAATAAATCATGTCTAAACAAGACTTGACAACTACCTGTGTCCCCTGCAGCCAGGCTAATCAAAACTGTAGCTCTATATACAAAACACACCCTGATCTGATATTCATTTTGAAAATCAGGTTTATGGATTTAAATCTGTTTGAAAGCAGAACTATGTGGAAATATTTGACAACAAAAAGATAAACAAAATGTTTAAGAAAGATGTGAGGTACATGTGTATGATTAAAATGGTGACATAAAACTGTCATTAGTTTCTATAAATATAGTAATAACCAAAAAAAGATTTATGAAGTTCTCCTAAAAATCTCTGATTTTAGACAGGTATTTTATGACGTAATAAGTAAACTAATAAGTAGACTTTATGGATTTTCAACTTCTGGGTTTATTCTTATGCAATGTTTCAGTGCAGATACTAGCACCGTTTTCAAGCTCAGAAGTTGAAAATCCATAAAGTCTTACTTATTATTTTATCATCCCAACTTCTAAATGCCACTCAAACAAGGTATTTTATGAGTGAATTTTGAGAGATTTCTTTGATCTTTTAATACACAGCTTTGCCCTGAAGGCCAGTGTGTTCAACAGGGCAGGTTCAAGCATGCCCTCACTGGACATGTCAAGAGGGTACCACCCATTGATTTTTTATAACCTGTCCTATTGTTAAATTGTCAAAAGGTAATTTAGTTCAACCTAGAGCAGTACTGGGGCAACAGTTTTCTTTGGTTTTATTTTTAATTTTTTATTTTATTTTGGTGTTTTGAATTTGTCACACTTGATATGACATGACTGAGCATTTAAAAGGGTGAAAAAGACTCCACTTTTGACTACAGTAGTAGCAAGTTAACATATTACAGTTATTGAAAACCTCTGGCTTGAAAGAACTAGCTTGTTACTAGCCTTAAATAGCATCTTACTGTCCACATATTATTAGAAATGACTGTTGCAGAGACCTTATGTTACCAGGCATCAATGTATATGGGTTTGAGGTTTGGATCTAATCTAATAGTACCTAGAAGGGTATATTATAGGATTAGATAGAAGGCACTGCAGTGCAGTTCCTGCATCCCTTAGACAATTTAGGGCTAGTTTTTGGCATTGATACTGGATATATAACATGGCAACAATAAAATGAACTGGGTAAGGTGTGACATCATTTTAGGTCTGGTCTGTTACCAGGTCTTCTAATCTGTAATGCAATACTTAAATAATTCTTATTAGCGAATTTCTGCTTTTTTTGGCTTTAATGACAATGTATGTCAAGTCTCAACTTCGAGATATAACTAGAATGCCAATCCAATCCATAACTTAATTCCTCAGAATGCCAATCCAATCCATAACTTAATCCCCAGAATGCCAATCCAATCCATAACTTAATCCCTGGAATGCTTATTCAAGCTATAACTTAACTTCCAAGAATGCCAATCCAATCCATAACTTCACTTCCCAGAATGCCAATCTAATCCATGACTAAATTTCCCAGAATTCCAATCCAATCCCTAACTAAATTTCCCAGAATGCCAATCCAATCCATGACTAAATTTCCCAGAATGCCAATCCAATCCATACCTAAATTTCCCAGAATGCCAATCCAATCCGTAACTAAATTTCCCAGAATGCCAATCCAATCCATAACTTAATTCCCCGGAATGCCAATCCAATCCATAACTTAATTCCCCGGAATGCCAATCCAATCCATTACTTAATTTCCCAGAATGTCAATCCAATCCATGACTAAATTTCCCAGAATGCCAATTCAATCTGTAACTAAATTTCCCAGAATGCCAATCCAATCCGTAACTAAATTTCCCAGAATGCCAATCCAATCCATAACTTAATTCCCC
>JAVFBW010125391.1:3956-14354 GCA_034783835.1 Mopalia ciliata
CCCCCCCCCCCCCCCCCCCCCCCCCCCCCGAAGAGTCTCGTCGTGACTTTCTGCAAAGACAGTAATGACCCTTCTTTATCCTAAAATCCTAATCGGTGTTGAATAGCTAGATGGTACTAAATGCTTGCAAAATATTGGACCGCGTGCACCGTCCATTTTCACCATATAGCTTTGTATTACTCCGCCAATACACTTCACTGCCTTCTGTAAGTCATGTTTTCAAGCGGAAGTTGCATCATGAAGATAGGTGTTAGCGCTTTACACACAAGCACATAACTATGAAGCTATCGAGGTCTAAACAGTCACAGACACTGTCTGGGCAATTTGTGCAATATATAAGTAAATACAAATGGTTATTATGACTGTTAATATCATTTTTAATCTTTTAAAGTCTGGAAAGTCTCAAATGTTTAGCTCACTGTATGGCGATAGTGTTTTATCCGAGAAGCTTTTCCAAAAGATCAGTTATCTGTGCTGTGAGCAATAAGAGTGAGGGTATAGGGCCACCTAAGCCCCGGAAGTTCTTGGCTTGCACACGGCCACAGCTGGCTTAACTCCCAAAACAGTAAATTTTGTATCAATATCAAACACTGTTTGCCAGAAGAGAGAGAAAAAAAAAAAAATTATAGAAAGAAAAAAATCCGTAAATTACTTCAAGTCGGTTCGTCACAAAGAACTTCGATTAAGTAAATGGAATCAGTGGCCAAACCTTAATAACTCTTAAAGTAAAAACGTTATTGTTTAAACTGAAATAATCTATTTTCTTCCTTTGTTTACTAATCTCCCATAAAAATAGTTACTCTTTGAAATGTAGAGGAATTTTGGACAGTCTGCTTTCCTATCTTAGGGACCAGTTGCCTCTATATGTCGCCTCATGTTGACAAAAAATTACAGAATATTTCTTGACAATTGTAGAGAAACTTAAATGCTGGCCCTATTTAAAAAAAAACGATTAAAACCGTTGACTTTTTCTTTTAATTTTTAAATTTTTGGGGGGGACTTAATGCCTCTTATGTGCACTAATTTAAATAGGAAGTTGAATATTGTGCATCAGTAACACATATGAATGAATATTGTCTATTTCGTTGACTTGTGAAATTAATCAACAAAATGTAGAAATTTGATAGAAAGCAATCAATTATTGGATTTCGTGTCGTAGGTCTGAGTTTGGCGAAATAGACCTCTACAACAAAAACAGAGACACGTTTTACGTATCGTAAACAATTGTAGGATAATTATGCTCTAATCTAACTTCGCCAACATTTCTTATAAGGGAGAGCACTCTAACGGTGTTAAATGGCAAGGATAAGCCGTTGACTGACAAATATATTGCTGAAAACCATGCAGTACAACAAATCAATATGAACATGTAAACTAATACTGTATAAAACTATTCAATAAAATTAAAATTATATATGCATTACAGCTTTCAAAGAGAACAGAAATCACAGAACCATGGTCCTGGGTACAGCCTGGGAACAAAACAAAATAGCATCCCAGCAAACACACTATACGTAGCTGCAACGTTCTATACCAGCAATACATTGGTAACGTGGCACAGTTACCAAATAACAACGTTATGACAACATAAATCTACACTAAAATTTGGTTGGTAGTTTGTACCAGTTGATACAACGGCATTATAACGTTGTCACAACATGACAGAAAACGTTGTAGTTTAACACCAATCGACTCAATGCGATTTAGTTGTTGATTTGTCAGCGTTTTGTACAACGTAATAACAATGCTGTGAAAACGTTGTATGTAACAATTAACAACAATATTACAACGTAGCTTTTACGTTTCTGTTTCGTTACAGTGTGGTTGTATTCTAAGTTTGTGGCAACATAACTGTTAGTCCACAAAATTCCGTTGCAACAACATACCAACGTACTAAACGACCAAATCAAAGCGTTGTCGCAACGTTGTCGCAACGTTGTTTGGTTTGCTGCGTTAGTCCATCGGGTATCCATAATCAAATCAGACCGAGCAGTCTATAAGTTTTTGTCCAAGGTTCCTTAGGTCAGTGTCGTGATTTTCCCTACAATGTACCCATTGAATTAAAGCTCGATGTACGTTCGAAGTAAATAGGACACATTCAGATATCAATCCATTTTTATGGGATTGCTATGTCAGAGTTTAAGTAGGTCGACAAGTTTCAAATGTCGTTTCACACATATTTACACTCTGCCCTTTTTTTTTAGAAACTAAGCTCTTTGTAAGATCTAGCCGTATTATTAGTATTAGCATAGTATTATATGTTTGCGGTCGGGGAAGAATTATTTGAAATAAAACAAAAATGTTACTGGTATTGAAATAAAATAAACTTACATATGTAACATGTAGGGACAACGTATTAAGGTATTGCGCTTTGAAGATAAGTTTAAGTTTAATATAGACTAGTTTGTTGATCAGACTTCATTCACGAGATAGACAGTGGATTAAGTGCCAATAAGTATGGCTCCTAATGATTTCGATGATAGTTAAATAATCCGAAATATATAAACTAAACATGCGTTTCTTGTAGCTTCTCGGGGTTGTAAATTTGGCCTACTTCAGAAGGCATCATAATATTCCAAGAAGGGCAACAGCACCTTATCCAGCCCAAAGTAGTTTTTTACTCTTACTAGCAACTCCAGTTAAATTTATCGTGTTTTTGTTTTATGATTGACCTTTGGAATAATGTAATGAAAAGGCTCTCAATGTTGTTTTAAATCATTGTACTTTGAAATAATATAAGAAAAAAAAGTCACAATGTTGTTATAAATTATTGCCCTTTTGAATAATATGGTCACACTGCTAACATAATTGCCTAACTCACTTTTTCCCGAAATTGATATTCTTGCCTAAATCAATTGCTGAACGTATTGGGCACATGCTGTGTAATGGCCTAACTCATTGATAATTACTCAGATTGGCAATTTGCCTAACTCCGTGTAAAATTGACTAAGTCATATCATGGAGTTATGTAATAGAGTTTCATAATACTTATAACTGTATGCTCATTGTGTTTCCATGCATGAATTGTATGTTAACATGAGGTCATCAATAAACAAGATTTATTAAGCCCCAAAAATTAGTTTCTTCCCTTTTTATCAAAACCTGTAAAAATGAGATAGGCAATTATGTTAGCAGTGTGACGATATGCCTCAGGGATGCCAAATTCCCCACTCTTCAGATTTGCGCATTTCTAAAAAAAGAAGTAAAACTTATCACTTTGAATGTGCTCCAACTGAACAAAGCTTAGAAATATAACACGCAACACTTGAATTTAAACACAAAGGTGTCGGACTTTCAGTGTATGTTGAATTTGATCACTATTAAAAAGAACACTACAAGGGTCCAATTTGCATGGAAATTCATTCCAATATTTCCGTGTGCTTATTGATAATCATATACCTTTGAGCATAAAAATGAACGAAATGCTGTGCTAATCGTTCATTGTGCAAAGACCCCTATAGCTGGCGACATAAATTACACCACATGATGTGTGGAAATTGCACTACATTTGTAAAACCATGGACGGAGGAAATGATTTACCTCCATGGTATTACTATACTATTAAGAAATTGACCTAAAATAGTTTCATCTGTCCCATTTTAATGTCGTTAGTTATAACTGGTCAACCAGATATACTGAAGATGGGGAAAATTAAGCAGGTATTTGAATCTCAATTATGAAACCGATTCATTGTTGACAAAGTTTTTAAAAGAACATGATATATGAATCACCATGCATGTATCCATCGGTATTTTAGAGTAGAAAATTTGCTCATGGAGGTATCTGTCCTACCTTTATGTTTGCTTGATTGGGCTATATACATTTCTGATTTAATCAACTTTCATGTGAAACTGAGGCTTATCGTTCTGGAATTCAAACCAAATATACCATCATGACATTATACGGAGAGTTCTCAAGCTTTTGCCTGTCCCTATATCCTGTATACGCTATAATACATGTAATGTAGATGTTAAGGAAAGTCTACCCTTATAACGGAATAAACAATGGAATTCAAGTCAATTAAAGTTAAATATGCAAACATTTGGAAAATCTCTTTCGGGAGAAATAGATGACCCTTAAAAAGGTCTTTGGAATGATGTTGGAAGTAAAACAACAGTTAGAAGTCTTCCATCTTATATTGAGCAACACTTAATTTCCATTAAACTAATCCTGAAAGTGCCCCCAGAAATAATAGAAAATGCCACTTAAGGGCGTCTGACCCAGCGATCCGAAGTATTTTTTACATTAAAAAGGGCAAAATATAAGTCACGTGATTTGTTCAATATGGCAAGATTGAAACGGAAATATATTTACTCATCAAAGAAGATTAAGGCTTAGACTCAGATGGGAGAACTAAAGTGAGAAGAACTCAAACTCGGATTCGTTTAACAGCATTGATTCGCTTGTATGAACACACGGTCGATCACTCCGGGAGATGTATCGCTGGCTATTAAAAATCGGCCGAACATATCTGTCATCAAACATGTTTGATCTGAGCGACTGAGCGACTGGTCGGCCGATTCATAATCGCTGTCGCCGGCCTGCATGAACACACGAGGCGATTTTTTCAGCAATTGGTGCAATCGCCTCGATCGAGCGATTATATAATCGCCCGTGTGTTCCCCGCATTAATTAGAGAGAGACCTATACAGCGTAGCGTAACGTCATCTAATAGTGGATTAAATTTAATATTCCTTTGAGCAACCGGCCCCAGATATCAATGTCATAACGGCATGCCATAAATTTCTATAGGAACGTATGACCTGTACTGCATTGCTTTCAATTCAGTCGTAAAATAAAACCTTCTATAGGCAGCTTATCTTAGCTTATCTTAGCTTTATATGTTAATTAAGATTTTACACAATAACTATACTGTGTGATAATATGGGATAATGCATATATGATTGACTAAGCTTCAGTATATTAATAAATTATAGAAAATGGTTAACTATTTACTGATGTGATGCAGCTGGCAGCTCATTATGGACACTTATAGAGTTAATGCCCTTGATTACGAACTTTTGCAAGAACAAACTAGCTGAAACAATTCACTGGTCTTAGTACATGTAAACCAAATTCATTTACAACACTCAGCTAGATACTTTTAATGTATCACCAATTTTAGCCTAGCTAGATACTTTTAATGTATCACCAATTTTAGCCGCTGGATTCATATGAAATTAACATAACAACCCAACTTAGCCTAAATCATAAAAGGACACATGAACTGTCTCAATCACAAATAGATTCATTTCAATGGAAATGTTCTTCTGGAAGTTACCACGGAGACTCGCCATTTACGCTCGTCTCCTGTATTATATTTTATATGTTAAGATGAAGTGTGCAAAAAATCAGTTCTGTATAGGTATAAAAACAGCTGAGGAGTAGGCATTTTCCCAAGTACCTTACACTGAAAAATGAAAGCAGAGAAAACGGGTAAAATGTATTTCTGATCTATTTTACGACAGTTTTACCTCTTTCATGTTCAATTCTTAAGTTATCAATCTTGTTTTTTCACAATTTGTTTATAATATCGAATTGAGTCATTCAATGTATGTGTTACAAATAATTATGTATATATTATTTGAAATATACCAGCTTTTCTATAAAATCAATCTCTTAATGGACTGACACCAATCAACGCCATGTGGCGTCAATGAGTAAGTACTCAATGTACAATACATGGAAACTGTTTATACGCATATATGCATAGCGGTCAGACTGTTAATCCTCTCCAAGTAGCTACCTGTATTTAATTGGGGGGTGGTTAGAGAATCCTTAAAATACAATCCTCATTGATAATTGGATGAAGATGACAACATTTTTCAAAATCAGTAGCAAAATGCAAATTTAGAAGAAAACTGTAAACAATTGGGAAACCTATAAATCGGTCCTCCAAAACTAAGTTTGCATAACCATGGCCATTGGGTTTGTTTGCTTGTTTGATTTGGGTTTATTGTCATACTCATGGCCATCGGGCAGACCTCATTCCCTCCTTTCTCCCAAACATCACAGTCCTGTACCTGTACCTGTATATGGAAAGGTAAACAAAGGAATGTACTTATAAATCAGTAGTTTACTTGTCCTTCACCTTTACAAAATTCTATCCTTTCAGATGACTAAAAGATGGCTATGAGGTGGTTTCAAGTACACTGTATGCTGTTGAGAGAATGTTGTAGTCTGATAAGATGAATGAAATGACCATAAAGAAAAACAGTGTGAAAACCACTGATGTTATCTGTGGAGATAAAGCTTTGTCACCAGGTGATTTATGATTGAGACTGATTGAAGGACTATCGTGTCAGGCAAATCTTTTAATAAACTGTTCACAAGATAATCAAGATGTCAGTTTATAACAACAAGTAATGTGTTTTTGAATTGTATTACAATTTTTTTTGAAATTTGTTAATGTAAAACAGTGGGAGTTTGAACAAATATCAACATGTGGATATATAACAAAATGCTCGTGAACCGAAAGGCAAGTTTTCGTGGAGAGAATGTCCCAATGTCAGACTATGGTCCCGATGAAAATATCAACGACAGTGCGGATGTGGAATGGGTGAATAAGATCTGGGTGCGGAGGGTAATGAGAGCCTTTGCTCTAGTCAGCATCATCTCAGTCAGCATGAACACACCGAAGACATTTGAGGAATTCCCAGCCTTGATGTACATTACCTTCACAATTGACTTACTCTGCATGTTTATATTCACCGCTGAAATGGTAGCAAAAATTCATGTTCGGGGCCTGTTGAAGGTGAGTTAGTTTGATTAGGCTCTTATGCTTTGGTTTTTCACCATGTTTATAAAATATAATTAATATATGAAGCAGGGGGAAAAAAAGTTGAGTAAATTACTTGAAACATCCCAAAACAGATGCATGGAAAGGATATTTTCTGGATTTACCAGGCCCAGTACAATTTCATGTTTTACCGGTTCCAAGCAACCTTATGTATGGTGGCGACATTAACATAGATGTATAATGGGGTGTTAATTTCATTTTTATAATGATTGTATATATGTTTTATTGATCGCAGGGTGAGAGATTCCTGTAATTTGATGGTGGTAATTAATGTAAATTTGTTTTATTGAAGGGAGAAATTCCATACCTCCGAGATCGCTGGTGTCAATTTGATGGCTTCATGGTTCTCTGTCTTTGGGTCTCTGTATTTCTTCAGGTATTTAAAACTTTTGCTCTTTATCCCATTACACAAACATATGTTTATGACCAGACAAGTCCTCATTCAAGCGCTTTAAACTTTCTTAAATCTAAACCCCTTTAGATGCTTAGTGCTTTTAGTCACTGATACTAAAAATTACTTTTTTGTTTCAATAAAAAACCCTTGATATTTGGACGTCTATGAACCCCCTGACATGGTATTAGCCAGCTGCCCGTCTATCCGTTCATGGGACGGCCATTTCTCTCCTGAGGTAATAAGATGGCCAGTTTCCGACTGAGACGGGTGTAATAATTTATTGCTAGACAACACATGAGAGCGACAGGAAGATTCTGAGCCAAGTAAATTACTTTTAACTCCACAGGTCTTACATTTTAACGAGATCAGCGATCGTTGGCAAAAGATACAATCTATTCACAGACAGATCTATACCAGTGTAACACAAGACGAGTTTATAACTACAATAAGTAAGCATCATTGAAACAAAGAAAGGCTGTTGTACCTTGGAGACCCACACTTTGATATTTTCAGCCAATAATAAAAAACAGTATTTTCGTTATTTTGGAATAACACTTTCTTAGTTGGAGATATACCTGTTCAGAAAATTTTGTAACTCTGAGGGTCGTGGGTTCGATTTCCGGACGGGTTTCAACCTACAACATTTTCTGAACAGGTATATGTCCAACTAAGAAAGTGTTTTCCAAAATAACGAAAATACTGTTAATCTTCACTTTCTAAAAGACACAAAAATTATTCAATAATACTTTCGTCTTTAATTCCCTACACTTTGCTGGTGATTGTAAATTTGTTTAAATATAATTAGGAGTTCTGGAGAAAAAGTTCCTAAGAAGTTTAATCGTATTAAAATGTCAAAAATACCAACGAAATGCTAGTAGAATAACACACATTTTTAGTTCAGAATCTGTGGTCTAACAAACAACACCACATGATGTCAATGCTACAGTGGGCAAAGAGCACACTACATCTCCAGCATTGCCATTCATTTATGTTACACTGTTTTATTATTGATAATTTGGTATTCTCTTCTGAGCTGAAAAAAACCTAAACCCATTATCAAGTGGAGAGTATGTCTGATTATGATATATGTGTATATTTTTGGAAAACTTGTCTGTCATACCATGGAAAATCATATAAAAACTTACAGGAAATATCTTTCAAAAATCTGAGTTGAAATTTTTAAAAAGTCAGGATCCCTTTTGGTGCCACATATTACTTGTATATGATGAGCAATTTATCAAGGGGAAGCAAGTTTCCATGTAGATTCATGGATGTTTTTGAATATTTTGTGAGATTAGGCTGTAAAAATATTACTAGCTTTATTCCCGGAACTACAAATCTTGTTGGGCAAAAAATGTCCTCATACCTATCTACAAAAAAGAGCAAAAAAATGATCCAATAATTATAGGGGAATAATCCTCATTAGTGTTTTTTCAAAACTGTATTCGATTGTATTGAATGAAGGATTGCACAGATGGTCAGAAACCAGTAACATACTCAGTGAGTTTCAATATGGTTTTAGAAAAGGTTTTCGGACAATTGACTGTATTTTCGTCTTGTACAATGTAATATATAAATGTATCCAAGATAGGCAAAAACTCTATTGTGCTTTTGTTGACCTCGAGAAGGCTTTTGACACGGTAGATAGGTTATCTCTGTGGCACAAATTATCCGAAATCGGTTGTAGCATGAAATTTGTTAGTGCTGTAAAATCTATATATACGGGTGTAAAAATTTGTCTGCGTAGTAATAATGAATTGTCAGACTACTTCACTCAGAAAGTTGGAGTAAAACAAGGTGAACCATTGTCACCGATTTTATTTTCCTTGTATGTCAATGACCTGTATTCGGAAATATCTGATTTGAGTGATATCAATGCGATACTAAATGAACTGCAAATTTTCCTATTGCTTTTTGCGGATGATACGGTTTTATTTTCCAAATCTCCTGAGTGTTTACAAAAGCTTTTAAATGGATATATGAGCTATTGTCAAAGATGGAACATGAAGGTGAATACCAAAAAAACTAAAATTATTGTTTTCGGTAATCAAAAGTTTAATGGTTGTTATAATTGGGAAATGGATAATGAGAATATCGAAATTGTTGATAATTTTAATTATTTAGGAGTTAATCTAAAATACAATATTAACATGAAATCATGCCACGTTGACATTATCGAAAAGCCAAACAGATAGCTCATTCATTACGGCAATGCTTGTATAAGCTTGATGCAGATTGTACTACTAAACTTGACATTTTTAATAGAATCATTAAACCGATACTTTTATATGGTTGTGAATTATGGGGTATTGCTGATATAAAAGATATAGATTCTGTGTACTTGCATTATTGTAAAAGTGTATTGGGAATACCAAAGAATTGTCCAAATGTATTTGTGTATAACGAATTGGGTTACTACAGTTTAGAGGTAAGATTTTAAAATTTTGGAGAAACTTTGCTCACATAAAGGCAGCCTGGCTTTTAAATCTGACATTTTTCAAATGCAAAGCGTACCTCGCAGGATTGTATCGGGCAAGAAAATGTGACGAGTACCATTTCATGTTATGCTATGCTGTTTATTCCGAATTGAGAAAGAAATATTCCAGAAAATATTTTTGGCCATGACCTTCAACGCTTAATTCAAGCAACATTCTGTATTAAACTGCATACATTTCTTAAGCGCTAAATTTACGTAAGGAAATACTTGCAGCCAAAAATGACTTTCGACTAATCGTTTCTCAATGATATAGGTGTAATTATTTATATAAATCATCTGCGCTATATATATAGGGATATATAGGTATATGTAATATATATATATTTTATATTTTTTTATAACTTCAAATGTTTGTATGAAAAACAGCTGAATTTATGTTCCTGAATAAAGTTGACTTGACTTGACTTATGAAAAGTAGTCCAGAAAAAAATAGCCTAAATTAAGTACTGATATGGAAAGTTTCAGTTCCTCACTCATTTTTAAACCTGTTACATTAAGCTGTCCTGTGCATTTTGAGGGCATTTTTGTATTGATATTTACGTTTTCTGGTCATTTGAGCTGACATTTCAGGTCATTACACCAGGCCAGTCTATAATGATACGTACATGTATTCGCATCTAAGCCTACACACTGCTGTATCTGCCGTTCTTTTACCTACATCTTTCTCCCTGGCTTCTGGTTTTCGGATATTATAGATTTGTCGTAGCT
>JAVFBW010125401.1:0-23853 GCA_034783835.1 Mopalia ciliata
ACTGAACCTGCTTAGATGTAACATTCACTGGATCAAGTCCGCCTTTCAACCATCAGGTATATGAGGGAGTCACATGTTGTTGGTTGTGGCTCCGGCAATTATGTGGGTAGCCTTTACGAGGTTTCCTCTCGGTATTCCATTGTAATAGGGCTAGGTGCAGTGTGAAGTGGACAATCGGCCGTCATATAAGTGAAATACTCTTCAGTACAATGTTAAACCCCTATCGAACAAACAAACAAGCACTGTTTAATTTAGTTAAATGAATAATGAGCATTGGTGTACAAAGTTTAACAATACAAGCAAGATTGGCTTTCCCCTCCTTTAAATAAAATATAACAATAGATTGAAACATTTCTTAGGCCAGAAATCTAAATGAATTTCTGACATAAATGATTTATCTTTGGTACTTCTGGTGGTATATGAGGCGGTCACTCAGGCAGTTGTTGTGACGGTTTTTGACTGGTTTCCTTTTAGTTTCCCTATAATTCAGAAAATCCTGTAAGAAATGAAACAATCTGTGATTTGCAATTATATTTATGAGACTTCAGTATTTTATCAAACAAAAAAAGTAGTTTTATTTGCCAAACGTGTGTTTAATTTTATCTTTCTGTACAGTGAGATTGTAAAAAATTAGTCACTATTTACCTGAAACTTGTATATGTGATTCCTCTAAAAGAAAAAAAAAGGTTGTTAAAGAAATAGTCATTCTTAACCTCCTTGTGAACACCTAGATATCCACTTGTTAACTTTGGAATATTATATGACTTAAAAAATTTACCACGGAAATGCCAACTGTCCACCTACACCTGACCAGCAAAGTTTGTTTAAACTAAAAACCTGTTTTATTTTGATAAAATTTGTAGCCTGTGCCGAAAGAGTTGTCTTCAAGTCGTAAAAGGCAAGCTGACGGTTCTCTAGTAAGGCCAAAGCCGTTCATCTACGGAACGTTAAATATTCGACAGTTTGTGTCCAGTTTGGCAGAGGTAAGTTTGACAAAGAGAACAGTTATAGCACACTTATTAACACTCTTGAAGACATTGGGATTAAAAATGGTATTGTTGTAAAGTGTAACGACCAACTCAGAGTTACATATTCATTCATGAGGCCATTAAAACAAAACTTTATTAAATAAATTTCAGTTTGCTGTAAATTATCAGTGGTATTGGGCTGGCGGTTGAAGGGAGCTTCAAGTTTCCCTGTTGCTCTCAGAGCTAAAGGGGAACAGGACGCTGTCCTGTATTTGTCCCATACTATCTTTGTTTGTTGCCAGTGGTGTCGAGGGTGGTTTCCTTCACACATTGGGCTGGCATGTCATCATATAAGTGAAATACCCTTGAGTACGATGTTAAACCCCAATCAATCAATCAATCAATCAATCTGTTTATCTGCAGGGTTGGATATAATAATCATTTTCAACAATTATAAAATAGTTTTCAATATTCTTTTTTGTCTTTTGCAGATACCCCCTACTCAGTCGTGTGGCCGAGCCTTAATGAAGATGATGTACTGTCCACACTGCCGAGGTCTAACCCACACTAAACCCTGTAATAATCTTTGTCTGAACACACTCAAAGGTTGCCTGGCCTACCACGCAGAACTCAACAAGGCCTGGAACCAATATATAGGTAAAGATCTTCCACTAATATAGGGCCCGCGGCCGTGGCTTAGTGGTAGCGACTGCGCTTCCTGAGCTGAACATGCCTCGATTTACCATTCACGGGTTCGAGTCCGCCTTTCGACCATCAGGTATATGAGCGATTGGCAATCACGTGGGTGGTTTTTACAAGGTTTCCTCCCGGTTTTCCACCGTAAAAGGCTGTGTACAGTGTGGAATGGACAATCCGGCGTCATATAAGTGAAATACCCTTGAGTAAGACGTTAAACACCAATCAAACAAACAAACAAATCCATCAATAGAGTAAGGTGACTACTCCAAAGAAGGACGAAAAATTCATATTGACTCAATATCTCGGTTTATTATCAAACCATCATCATTTTTCGTCCTTCTTTGGAGTAGTCACTTTACTCTATTATGTTAAGCTTGTCAATGGAAATTCTAATATCTTCCATCAAACACAACAAATCTATTGTATCGATTGTATCTCTTTTACCAAACTTGATTCCAGTTTTATATGCTAGCAAACCACTCTGCTATATTTGTTTAAAGAGTACCCATGTCTTCTTAGCACTGAAGGAAGATTACATTTCCCACATCATCCAAGCACTTCACACGTTATGGTTGTGCTACGGCAATTATTACACCAGCATCATATTAGTGAAACACTCTTAAGTATACCAAACAGACAGATTATTCCCTTCCTATCTGTCTGTCTTAATCCTGCGCTCCAATGGTATTACCACACAAATTATATATTTTTTCTGCAATTCAGACAGATTTGAGATTTTATATTCAGAGGTGAATAATATAATGTCTTTTTGTAAAACTTGTAGTCATTAATACATGCAAAAATAAATTTTCTTGAGCATGAAAACTCAGACACAACTACATGTACAGCATATTTTGAGATTGATTAAAGTAGTGAAAGTATTGCTTTAAGCTCTCTCTGAGGTAATTTACTGTAGGTCGATTTATTTCTTTGGCCCATTCCGATTTTGTATTTGGCTCATGCTTTTGGTAAGCCCCGTGACCCCAAGGTCGTGCAATTATCCGTCAAGTCAGAAAATCAGGCGATAATAGCAAGTCCGGCATTCGGAAGAAAACAAGTCTGTCAATAGCGTGACATTTAATATCTGAAGTTTTGCCTTCTATCAAACAAGGGGCTCTAGATATGCAGCAGTGAATAAAACCCAATTAAGGGATTGGTTGAAAAGCTTTCTGGTGAAAATTTCCTTCATGGTTGCTATAGCAACTGTTCACAAATTCGGCCAATTTCTCTGAATTTGGTCATTTTATTTATTGCCAGGGACATTATTTAACCCAGACTTTGTGAGAAGAACTTTATCGTTTTGAAAAATGTATTTATATAAAGCACTTGTTAACCTTCTTTGCTTGTTGACAAACACTGCTTCAGGGTAAACTATTTTTATTTCATTTTCCGTCCTGCATGTGGCATGCTAATCATCATCATTAAATAACAAAACCGTGAAGAAATCAGTCCAGGAAAAAAAATAATCTGTTAATTTAAGTAGTGTGATGTGAGTGCAAGCTATTTAGAAATTGTTACAAAACCAATATGGCACAGAATTTTTTGTTGTAAGGTAGCTATGCCTCACTTCTGGGTCACTGGCTAGTGTGTGCGCTTACTGTTCCTACTCCAATATGCCGTTCATGGTCGAGTCTGTCTGTCGACCATCAAATATAGGATTACACGATGTGGCTCCAGCAATCTTTTGGAAGTTGATTTTAGAAGCTTTTCTATCATGTTTAGAGAGGGAACAGTGTGAAGTAGACAAGCAATCGGATTTAAGTGAAATACCCTTGAGTACGACTTTAAATCCCAATCAAAACAAACAAACAATCCATCGTGCATACTTGAGTTATCAGAAATTATCCCCCCTGGGCCATGTTGTCTTTGACACATCCTCATCAGACCTTTATATTACTCAGCTGTTTCCATATTTCATGGATTATCATTATGTTTATAATTATATTACGAGTTTAACATCATTTTGCCTCAAACACAGAGATAACCTTGACGCCAATTCACAAACTAGTCCTGACAACTCTAATCCATCAGCTACATTTTTTGTCAGGACTTTTTATCAAGTCTGCTCATTGTACTCAGATTTTATTAATTTTTTTTATCTCAAATTTTTTTTTCTCCATTGAGATGGATTATGAGGTTTTTGACTGAGATACCCGTAGCCACAAAGAATGGGAGTGTTAAATATGATAAGAGTTGCGAGATAAAAATTATAGGAATATTACGCAGTGAGGAAAACCAGGTGTTTATGAGTGCTGTAGGGAGCCTGATAGAGCTGTGCGTTTGAAGAGCACTAATACACTTACAAATATAGTAATGCAATGATTTACAAGGAAATTGAATTAATTTGGTAAAGTGTGATGCATTAAAATTGCAAACGGATATAACGGCAAGTTTGGGGCAAAGATTTTTTATTTTTTATTTTTTTAACTGGCTGATTCTAAACCTCAGTCGAATTGAACATCTTTTCCAAGTCAAATCAGGTTTTAGCTTGACTGACTTCATTTTTGTTTATAGTGTTTTGAAGGAGAACAAAACGTTTCATCAAATTTGAAATTTTTAAAGAAGATGAACTGGGTTCATACTGTTCTGTAGATGGCATAAGATGTTTTCAGTTCTAATGTTTGAAAACTCTGTAGCATTTTTCTCGTGCTGACATTATTCTTACCGGACATCAGAACTACTGATTGCCAAGTTGAAGTATACTCAGTGACACCATCTAGTATTTTAATAATAATAATAATAATAATTCTTTATTTCAGGCCCAAAGCCCATATATTTTGCGATCTTGTACCAGCAAGAGTTCTCTAGTAAATTAGTAAATGCTCTGAGAAATTCCTTTCTATCACCTTTTGCTTTTTATCACAAGTAACTTTTATATCATAAAATGCTCTTAATCATATATTACTTTTCCGTACGTATTTGACCCACTGGCAAAGGATAGTATAATTAGACTTATATTTAGATTTGATTTCTCTGTTAGGTCATCCCTGTAACTCCTGGCCCCATGAGGGAGTGGGTGGGCCATGGCCCTGTAGAATACTCCCTCGGCTTCCTCAGACGATCGTAAGAGGCAAGAAAAGAGGCTGCTTTCTGTTGCCCTGGTGTTTGCAGAGCTAAAGGGTAATGGGAAGTAGATTTGTTTGTGATGTTCTGTATTTTTGAAATATTATTATTGAACTATGATTGTGATGCTGTTCAATCTATTGAGAATACGCTGCTGTCATATAAGTGAAGTTCCCTTATGTACAGCGGTAAACACCAATCAAATCAAAGGAAATCCTTACATTAACATGCCAAAAGAGTCATCTGATGGAATAATAAACATAACGACATGATAATTTTGTATAATTTAAAAATTTTAAGTATAATTTCTAATTGCTTTTTCTAATTGCTTTTACCACGCAGGACTTACCTTTTTTTAATAATTCTCTGATTGGGAGAAAAATAAACAAAATAATTAGCTAGCCTACATGTATGAGGCTCTTTTTTTAGCCAAAACACATTCATTATACATATGTGTGCATATGAGGCTTTTGGTCATTACTAAGCTCCAGCTTGTGGTAGAGTTGCCTAGAGAGTTTTCGTAATATCACAAAGCATGATGCTGATATCGTAAGCTTAATTTTCACCTGAATCCAAAGGTTGGCTCCCTGACAGGTAAACATTCATCTTAGCCAGACAGGTAATCAATTATCTACCTTTTTCACCTGACAGCTTACCTGGCCATATCATTAGATGGGAGGAGACTAGGGGACCTCATGAATATTATAATAGAGAAATAGATCATTATTAATATAGAGAAAGAATATGTTGCATACCTCTATTGGGGAATCGAACCTTGGGTCTTTAGCTGGTATTTTAGGTTTAAAGGACAGCAATAGAATGGCCACAATTTAATATAGATATATTTATTGTGAAAAAAAATTTGCAATCCTCCACTGGGATTTGAACTCAGGCCTCTGGTTAGCAGCCAGAACTATATAAATATAGATTCAGCTAGGTATCGAAGACCTTTGTATTAAAGAATCATATTGTGCACCTATAGAGCATAATTTCTTTTTTTTTTTAATTTTATTTTTATTTTTTAATAAGGATTAGCTTGTTATGAGTAAAATTTATACATTGTTGTATTTTCTCATATTATAATTTACCTTTTTCTTTACTTTTTCTTTCTCAACAATACAAATAAAATAGGTATGTTGAACTATGCCATACACAGGAGGAAGCAGTGAAAAGTGCACTGAACAGTTGATTTTGATAATGCAATGTCTGTAATATGACCATCAAGGTTTATCATCATTTACTCTAGGCAAAACATCACCAGACAGATAAAAAGATAAAGATAACACGGTGACTGACTGCCTGTACATGACAAGTAACAGGAGAAAGTATGAGAAAAGCCTATCGTGCATTTTACTCATTGTGACCCAGAAGATGCTTGATAAATTCCACATAAGAATTGAACAGGAAATAACTCGAAATGTTAGGCACAAAATGGTCTGCAGAAAATGCAGGGCAAGGGTCCCCAGTCTCTCCAGGTGCATTGTGTAAAAGTTTTTTCCTTAATTAAAAAAAATTCTAGTATTCTATGATGTGTTAACTTTATAGGTTTATATATGTATGTTTATCTACCTGTATGTAAATCAGCTGTGCTTAGGGGAAAAAGGCCTCAAGGTGATAGGTAGATTGTACAGGTCTCTGTTCAGGGTTAGCTTGTTATCAGTAAATGAGCTCTTAATGGCTTTGTATGTCTGACCCCAGATAAAAACTACAGGTGAGTAAATACAGGTAGATTCAAATTTAGGCACTCGGGAGATGCAGGTGTAACCTTACCTGAAATCAAAATGATAAAATAAAGATGCAATTTGTAGCAATGACTTTAGGGATTTCCCTTATGTACTACATTCTGAGTAGAGAGTTTCTGTCAGCAGTTTCTGCTTTTTTCAAATTTAAAGCCCTCTGGATAAGGGCAGGTAATAAGGCTGTCCTGAGTAAACGCTGGAACACCTGAGATTTCTTGGTTCAGCTAGTGTTATCGGAATACACCGCTTTCATATAGGTGACAATCAGTAAATAAAAAAATTAAGCATTTAATTTGTGAATTATTTTCCCAAGTTTTCGCTCCCATTGAAGGCCTGTGGCCGTGGCTTTACAGTGGTAGCGTGTGGGCTAACCGAACTGAACCTGCTTCGATGTACCATTCAGGTATATGAGCGAGTCACATGTTGTGGTTCCAGCAATCGTGGGTGTGGTTTTTACGAGGTTTCCTCCCAGTTTTCCACAGTAATAAGGCAAGGTAAAGTGGACAATCCATCATCATATAAGTGAAATACCCTTGAGTAGGACGTTAAACCCCAAAGAAACAAACAAATCGGTCCCATGGAAGACTCAGGGATCACACTTTTTATTCGAATTCCGGTGTTTGAACCTTGGTCTGTTTGTGATGGGACAAATTTGAATACAGTAAACAAATTTGATATCTCACTGTAACTTGAGAAAAGAAACCTATTTTTTTTTCTTAGCTCCAGTCTACCAAGTTGCAGCCCAGCTACATGGAGTTATTCTGTGTTCAGGGTGGCCTCAAAATGAAAACGTCTACCCATACATACACGCTTAAATACAGCTCTGGAAAAACATTTTGCCTGGAGATCTAGAAAAGCATGACCTCTTTTATGAGGTGAATGTCAAAGGTCAATAGACAGGATTTGATTGGTTGATATGGCAAGTGTCTAGTGGTTGTTATCTAGTAACTGGTCTTATAGGATTCTGTATTACCCTTTAGCTGGGGCATATATGTGCTGTATATCAACAGTGTGACTGATAAAACTCCAGCTTGTTTACTGATTAAAGAGATATCGATCCAAATGCTGCTAAACTATCACATATGGGATTGCACAGTTAACAGTTGTGAAAATAAAATCATTTGTTATGAACCTTGATTCAAAAATTTTTAATAGCACACTGCATGTAATATCATTTTTAGGGCAAGTCTGAATTTGCGTCCTGGGTGGTTGGAGGGAGCTTCATGTTGCTCTGGTGCTCTCAGAGCTAAAGGGGAACAGGAAGCCGGTCTGTTCATGTCTGTTCTGTATTGCGTCCTGTTGTTGTCGCCTTGTATTTGTCCCATCCTGTCTTTGTTTGTTGCCAGTGGTGTCGAGGGTGGTTTCCTTCTCCCATTGGGCTGGCATGCATCGTATAAAAGAAATACCCTTGAGTATGACATTAAACCCCAATCAAACACAAACAAACTGAATTTGTGTCAAGAAAATACTAGTAGGTTGTTTTATTATTCCGTAGAGTTTTGGGTTCCAGAATCAATTTATTACAAATAAATGAACAATTATTTATTATTTTTTTTCCAATTTACAAATTTTGATTTAATACAATTGGTTCACCACTTTACAGTACATAAAACATAGGACACTTGACAATGTTCTGAGCATATTCAAAGCCTACTGTTCATAGCTTTCTAGGTTTCTTTTTGCCCCATACACCACACAAGCAAACATGTGGAAAAAATTACAATATTTCCCAAATTAGGTTGTTGCTACACTGCACCATTAGTTTAAAAAAATATTTGAAAATAAAAAAAATGTACATTTATGTAGTTGGAATTATTTTGCTGTCGGAGATATTTGTGATAGTAATTTGAAATATGCTGTTAACTTCTGGGCGTGAGATAAAGAGCTCTTGATTTCATGATAGAAAGAAGCACTGGCCACTCGTTTTATTTAGGGTAAACCTTTACCCATTGGATGAAACTTTGTGTTTTTCTGAGAAAACTGGCTGTCAAGAAGTTGAATTCGGCCTGAAAACTTGATACTTTATCTTAATGAGGTAAACATTTGTCCAACTTTTTTTTTTTTTTAGTCTCTCTCTTTTTTTTCCCCTTTAAAAGTATTTCAGAGGTGCAGACCTAGATGTGAAATTTGAGTGCTGAAATGACTTTCCCTGATAGGCAGTGAAGTTTGGTTGAAAGCTTGGCGATGAATTTTTACTTAAAGATGGTCTCGGGTGTCAGGGAGTGGGGAGTTGTTAGTCAGTTTTGGCCAGTGAAGAGCACTGGGCAAGTGAACAGTTGAGGGTGGGGCAAGAAAAGGGATCGGTTACACGCTCATTAAGGAGAAAACATATACATGCTTTATGCCCAAACATTCAGCAGCTTTATTGTATAACAGCTTCAGTTGTATAACCCCAATCTTCCATCTCCACTTATTCAACCAGTTAGCACTTCACAGAAAAAATGGATTAATACATGTCAGTCTTAATAAAATTGTCTCTGCATCAAGCTAGATTTGGAATGCGGAAAAAACATTCCAGGAATTCAAAGGGCAAGGAAAACATAGTTTGAAGACATTTTTTCTTCCACTATTTTAAATATCTTTTTCTTTCTTTCTTGTGAGAGAGATTTAACATGCTAGATTTTTAGTACTGATAACAAACACTGAATAAATACACGTATACGATTTTAGAGATTAATCTCCCTGGAAAACAGCACTTTTATCCTTAAAAACTCCTGGAAAGTACCACTTTTATCCTTGAAAATTTCTGGAAAACATCACTTTTATCCTTCAAAACTCTTGGAAAATACCTCTTTTAACCTTTAAAACTCCTGGAAAACACCACTTTTATCATTGTAAAATCTTGGAAAACACTACTTTTATCCTTGAAAACTCCTGGAAAACACCAGTTTTATCCTTGAAAACTCCTGTAACACACCACTTTTATCATTGTAAAATCTTGGAAACCACTGCTTTTATCCTTGAAAACTCCTTGAATTTCATTACCTCGGTTTGAATCCTGTACCATCAAATGTGTGAAATAGCAATGAGTTGACCATCAGGTATATGAGTCAGTCACCTGATGTGGCTCCCGCAATGGCGAGAGTGATTTTTTTTTTAGTTGCCTCAAGTTTTATTCCAAATTTAATGAAGAAACAGTGTGAAATGGACAATCTGGTGTCATATATTAAAGTGAAATACCTTTGAATATGATGCGCAACCCCAATCAAACAAGCAAACTTGTTAGCCCCACATCTGCCATTATGAAGGTTAATAGTAACTGTTAATAATAAGTACATCAAAAATTCAAAGCAGGGCCAAATGGTAGTTTGGTTAAAGGAAGGGGGATGGGGAGGGGGGACTTAGTTTATTATCATTAACAGCCCACAGACCACCCAAGCTAAAGGCCTCACATGTATGTCAGTCTCCGTCATATTTATTTAACAAAGCCAATTATGCCCGAGTAACATTACATAATCTATATTGCTCTTGCACACAAGAGTAAGTGGAAGCTGGCATTTTAAGCCTCCTGGAAGCCTTGGAACAAGCTTTTGTGTGATAACCTAATTAAGTCAGGCAGGGTAATGAACAGCTCAGCATTAACAGTGTTAGTGTTTGTTAGAAAACCGAAGATTTTACATAAGAATAGAGTTTTTATAGAAAGTCTAGAAGAACAAGTTTATGATACAGATTATACAATAATGTGGCTATTAACCTACTGAAGGTTAGGCCAAGGGTTGATAAAAGCCTATGATATGGCCTTTAAGCTGCTCGTAGATTGCATTAGATATTTCAATGAGAAAATATTCATTTAAGATAAGAAGACAAAAGCTTAAATTTTCTTGAGAGAAAAGTTGATTTTTGCATGGTTGGGTTTGTAGGGAATTGGCTTCTTTCTCAGGCTGGTGAGATTTTCATGGTGCCTAGAATGGGTGGGTGCCAGGGTGGTGAGCGCCCTGCGCCCTGCTATAAAAGGGGCAACAACAAGTGAACTTTTGCTTTCTTTCCTGGGCCACAAAAATCGGCTCTGATGAGGACGTTTTTGCATTGTGTCCTGTAATTGTCATGTCTTTACATTGGTTGTTTACCAGCTCCTACTTCATTTTCTGAACAATAATATTCTCTTTTAATACTGTTCATACGGCAAAGCTGTGAAGTAAAAGTCTTTCTAGCAAATTGTGGAAACTATACAGAATTAGTCAATACTATTCCAACAATCTAAAACCCAATTGAAAATGCTGAGGAAAATCTGCCAATTTACTTGTTGAAATTGAGGTCCTGATAATTTCTAATTGTTGGCATTCTATCTTCAATTTCATCTGGAGTTCCGAGTTTTAGCTTTTCATTGTAATTCTCGCAGCTCAGTTGGCATGTTACTGTAGAGCGAGACAGCTACTCAATAAGCTAGCCGTCATGTTAGGCGGTCAACTAATCATTATTGATGGACCGTTTCCCTGTTCATTATCTGGCTAGAGTTACTGCCCCTACTCAGGCGAGTCGTCGACAAGATAGATCGATAAATCAATGGTATGGTGGTTAAATGGATTAGTGCTTGCCTATCGAGTGTGTTTAATTACTCGATTGGAACAGATTGATTTTGCATTAATGACAACATTAAGGACCTTGTGGTATAATGTTGGGATAAAATGCACGTATATTTGTCTGGAATTCCTCGGCTGACATTTCGCTATGCTTTGAATCTGATGCCAAATTAAAAATGGATGTCCATGAGGTTCGGTCAACAAGTGCAGATTTTGTAAAAAAGATCTTGGTTCAGAACCAACAGCCCTCAGAAGGAGGGTAGTATATTTTAGGCTTAGTCATACTTTGCAGTTGAGGAACATTTATTATTTTAAGTACATGGCACGAGTATCTTACCTGCTGCTTGTCTTAATGTAGAGAATCACCGGACACAAAATAAACCACCAATCAGTCAGTCAATTAAATAGTCAATTTGTAACAGTAAAAGATAACAATTGATTGATTGGTGTTTTACATCTTGCTAAAAGGTAAATCATTTTCATGACTGTGGGCTATTCCAACAAAATGGGAAATGTTGTGATAAAATTGAAAGTTCATCTTCCTCCATTGCTTAACAAGGACAGCATTGCCTCTCTCCAAAAAACTACCCATATATTTTGATATTTACAGTTGTGAAAAAGTGGTTAAAATAAATTGAATCATTTTTTTAGGATTTTAATTTTGACACATTGCTGTTTGAAGTGCAATTATTTTTTTCCATCAAAATTATTACTCGAGACAAAATTATATGAATTTTACTAACGTTGACTTTTCAGTCTCTTCGTCAGTAGCCCTGGAGCAATGGCATGTGGTAGCATGTCTGCATAGTAATTGTGCTTCCATGTACTTTACGGAGAGGTAGACCTACCCTCCCGTTTATAAAAGTCACATAGTCTTTTGCAAAGACACACCGGTCAGGGCAGTTTCTAGAAAAATTTGCCAGTTTCTTATCCCAAATTCTTCAGACCATAATAAGGGTTCTGAATCTGCTTTTAGCTTGATTTTAACAGGAATTAATGAAAACAATAATAAACGCCATTATTTGAGATTGAAATAGTTTGGGTGCCCACAACTAAAATGGCTGTGGATACTGCCTTGCGAGTGTTTTGTGTTTACTTGGTAAACTCAATACTTAATTTTTATATTTGACTGAATGTTTCAATATGTATTTTTAGATGCGTTGATGCTGCTTGCAGATCGTCTAGAAGGGCCGTTTAACATTGAGAGTGTTGTGGACCCAATCGATGTGAAAATCTCCGATGCCATCATGAATTTTCAGGAAAATGACAGAGTAGTGTCAAAAAAGGTGAGATAATATACTAGTTCATATCCCCAATAGGTAAACAGAGGGTTGGTCGGGAGCTTCCTGTTGCCCTGGTGCGCTCAGAACTGAGAGACAGCATGAAGCACAGGGGCAACACGAGGTACAGGGGCAACATGAGACACAGGGGCAACATGAGGCACAGGGACAACATAAGGCACAGGGGCAACATGGGGTACAGGGGCAACATAAGGCACAGGGGCAACAAAAGGCACATGGGCAACATGAGGTACATGGGCAACATGAGGCAGATCTGTGGTCAGCTGCTCGAAACACTGTATTTGCAATATTATCTGGTGTTAGCGGATAATCATCTTTCGAGAAACTGGCCCCAGTTGTGATGTCCATACTCAAATCACCTAAATATGCATTAAACCCTCATCAAAAAAACACCTGAAGAAATAACCCAACAAAAAAGTTTATGGGATAAAGATAAAGCAAATGTTGTATCGACTGTCTTTAATTGGGAACTAGCAATTGGGAGCCTAGCAACCTTTTTTTGTAGTCTTTTCAGGACTATTCTGGAGTATTTTCTAAACATTATTTATGTTAAATACACCAAAAGGCCATCTAAATACACATAAAAATTGATATTCTGTATTAAATTGTAACACAAAAGTACACGTAATGGTAAGAAAATACTCCTAAAAACTATTTTTTGCACATAAATTGCTTCTAGGGTTGGCAGATCTGCATACAGCAGAGATTGTTGTGTGGTGACCTATTTATCACAGCATATAAGTGGTCACTACTTTATGTGGTGACCTATTTTTCACAGCATGTAAGTGGTCACTACTTTATGAGGTCCCCCGCGAGTGGGCCATGGCCCTTCAGAATACTCCCTCGGCTCCCTCGGTCGATCGTAAGAGGCGAGAACAGAGGTAGCTTTCTCTTTCCCTGGTGTTCGCAGAGCTAAAGGGTAACGGGAAGCAGATTTGTTTGTAATGTTCTGTATTTGTGTCCATGGTCATATAAGTGAAATACCCTTGAGTACGACGTTAATCACCAAACAAACAAACAAACTTTATGTGGTTACCTAATTATCTCAAGATGTCTCCATGTTAACATTCACAGTTAGATTTATGCAGAGAGTTTATCAAGGACATAAAGAACTTGATTTTGTTTGTCATCAATAGATATCCCACCCCGTGAGGGAGCGGGTGGGCCATGGCCCTGCAGAATACCCCCTCGGTTTCCTTGGTCGATCGTAAGAGGCGAGAAAAGAGGTTGCTTTCTCTTGTCCTGGTGTTCTCAGAGCTGAAGGGTAACAGGGGGCAGATTTGTTTGTGATGTTCTATATTTGTGTCCGTCCTCATATAAGTGAAATACCCTTGAGTACGACGTTAAACATCAAACAAACAAATCAATAGACATCCCTGTGCCAGTTTCTTAGCAATGTACTTGTATGCACTTGTACATTTGTTTTTGCAAAAGATGACAGAATTGGGTTGCACGCCACTCTCATTTTTGACAACTCGGTTACTATTGTGTCATGCTATCCGCTTGACACCTTAGTGACAGCAAAACTGTTATATCATAGTTATATACTGAAATAGTTTTTTATCCCATTGGCATATTATTCCGTAGGGATATTGTCGTCAGGACGTCCGTCCATTCGTACGTCCATTTAAAATAAGGCCATCCAATCAAATTTGTGGTTTCTGTGGCAACATAATGATACATTATTATGATAATAGTATACCAGACCATGTGAACACTTTTAAAACCATACCACTTAACGCAGGGTTTTCAAATTTTAGAAATATATTGGCATTGCACTGAACTACATTTCTTTTTAAAATTGGGCCATTCCAATAAACTTTCTATGGTTTGGTTTCTATGGCAACATAATGATACATAATAATGATAATAGTATACCAGACGACGACGGTTTTTAAATTTCGAAAACCTTGGTCTTGCAATAAACTCCATTCCTATTTAAAATGGGGCCATTCCAATCAAATTTCTGGTTTTCAAGGCAACATTATGATACATAATAATAATAATAGTATACCAAATGATGTGAACATGGTTAAAACCATACCGCTTCAAATTCTGGAAACACATTTGTCTTAACTTGACAACATTCTTTAAAATGGGGTCATTCCATCCAAATTTGATGTCTGTCTGTCTGTCTATATGTATAGATAGTGTGCAGTTGAAAGGGAACAAAATAAAAACCATGTCATTTAACACTGGGTTTTCAAATTTTCCATGGCCCCGTGAGTGAGTGGGTGGGCCAGGGCCCTGCAGAATACTTCCTCGGCTTCCTCAGTCGATCGTAAGAGGCGAGAAAAGAGGTTGCTTTTTGTTGCCCTGGTGTTTGCAGAGCTAAAGGGTAACGGGAAGCAGTTTTGTTTGTGATATTCTGTATTTTTGTCCGTGGTCATATAAGTGAAATACCCTTGAGTACGATATTAAACACCTATCAAACAAATAAACAAACTTGAGCAACAGAAATTTTAATGATTGCACACATGTGCAACTGTAAATTCCAGCACCAAATAATAAAATGAACTTAAATATTCTGCAATGCACCTAAATTCTGCTGCCCAAAGCAGGATTAATCCATGTCTGCATAAAGCACCAAATAATTTAGTTTGATTAAAGCATATTCTTATTAGCTTGTGTATTTGCACCCAGCTTGGTGTCTGAATAATAGGTATATAAACAAAGAGTTGGTGTTAAATTGTCTGGCATCTTACCACGAAGTTAAAGTTTTTCTTAATATATTTGAGTATAGAGTACTCATTCTGGTATCCTGTTCAAAAACATCTTCAATATCCTGACTGCAAAACTGGGAGCCTCTTTCTCTAAATGTTGCGTGAAATTTTCTTTTCATGTTCTGCTGCGTCCCGCCTATAAATGCCTGTATTCCAGTGATGACCTTTTCAGTTGATTTCTATTCAAACAAATAAATTATAATGATACATGTAATAGGTCATGTTAAGCAGGACACACCCAACTTAAATGCTACTGAAAATTTTAAAAATCGCAATGTCACAACCCCTTTGTTTAATCCACTAAATCCAGTTTAAGATGTCTTTATGGAAATTAGGTTAAACAGATTGCCTAATACTATTAAGATAAACTTATCAGTGTGTTGCCATCGTAAGAGTTTCAGTAAACTCAACATACACTCAACAACATGCTATTAGATGCAAATTGATATACAATCTTAACCATGGATAAGACTATACAATACGGGTTAGATTGTCTTTTCATATAAAAAAGTATGTTGTTCATACCATAAAATGTCTGCTTTTTACCAAGCATACAAAAATGCATGAAACTGAATATGTTTAACTACCTGAGAAAGTTTGCATTCCGATTTGAGGCGCAGTATGAATGCTCTCCTGCCATTACATGGTTGTGATGCTGTATTATGCACATTTTGTGTATCCTGGTCAGACTCATTTAAAGCTTGTGTACCACCATCATCATCGTTTACTTCTTCACCAGAAGTGACCCCACCAAAGCCTTGATCTACAGTCATATCTTCAACCAACAGCTCTGCATCATTACTCCCTGTAAACTAAATAAGAATCCAAAGATATATATATAGTAGATTAGATAGTGAATCACACTTTCAATATTGTATTGAGAAAGTTATCACTAAAACTATAATATGCAGGATGTTAGTTTACTGGTTCAGAAAAAAAAATACACAATTTAATTTTGACCAACCAGTTATTGTTAATGTAAAAACTCGCCCACAATACACTCACCTCTGCACATCTATACAATGATCAATGCGTTTGAAGGAAATCAAAGTGTGCAAATGACTCTTCAAGACGAATTTCATTGGTTTATACAACTGATTATATGCGTCATAACTGGGAATACACGCTTCACAATTGGGACAACAACTCACGTGACTCGAATTATCCGTCCAATTGTTGCTGATTTGTGTGGCCGCCATGTTATACGTAAATCCTCGTCTGCATACACTATATTATGACACCCTTCAACTCTAATTTGGTACTTTAAATAATCAAGATAATCTGATAATTATTGTAAAATGTTTTAATTTTACAATTTTTAAATGAACCTATCACCTTTCCAGTTATTTATTTTGAATTTAAAAATTTTCTCTGGAATCCCTACAATATCACACCTTAACATTTCCAAATAAAGTTAATAAAATGAATGAATTAAAAACACTTTTTTTTTCACCTGAGCATTCGATCGTTCCGTTTCCAATTGGTGAGAATGGTGCCTCTTAACATGCTTGTAAAAGCTATTTGCTTTAGAAAACGTCTGCGGACAATTATCAACGCAACAGTTAAAATGAAAGTTCGAATCTGTGACATGTTGGTAACATACGTTTAACACCAAACTTGTCAATAAAGTTGTTGCAAAAATGCAAAGCTGACATTTCCATCTTGGAGCCATGGCCTCCTTCCTCATGCATATGGAATGAACTGCCGAGACATCCACCAATCACAAGGCCGATATGATGTCGGGCATGCGCATTACTCCTCTTTGCCTGTAGCTGATGATCGAGCAGACGACAATGGCTTTTCCCGGCCAATATCAAGAAGAAGTTCAAGCTGCCCTTGTTAGAGCTGGTTTCTCACATAATCTCGTGGACGTAGTTACTGGTGAGTCTCATAGGGACACTAACATTTTTGTTGTGCAAATTATATAGTTTAGCGGTTGTCATAATAGAAAGTCAGATTTGTGTTGTTGCTGTATTTGCTTCAGTTAAGATCAGACCGAAGCGAATATCCTCCGATACCATAATCTTGAACAGATAAGTATAAATCACAATTGTACTAAAACTAGTTAATTGCCGAGAAGAAAATTATTCTTCATGTGCTTATTTATTCCGATAAACTCTGTAATAGAACCCCATTAAATGTCCGAAATGAAAGTCGCTGTGAGCTGAATGCCGCCAAAATGTACGGTGTCGGATTTCAAAAGTGACGTTGCTATACCTCCAAACAGTTCATTGAGCAGCCGATAAGTGGGTTTCCCCACAAAATAAATGGTAACGTTTTCTTTGCAAATTGATCGTCAACGAATGTAAACAATTGAAAATAGTTTTACTTACAATAGAACAGGGCGATTGTGTTCAAGATGATGTTTTTACAATGTGTTTCCATGTTTATTTTGATGATCATAAGACGCAAACCTTTGAGCATTTTAATTTAGCGAAATCTTTTTTGTGTTTGGCAGCTAAAGTCTTAAGTGCTACTAGCACAATGAAGAGGGCTAATTCCTCCGTCTTAGCCCAACTTCCCGCCTATCTCAACCGATAATGAGGGTTGGAAATTGATCCGCCGCTATGGCCGGCCTCTTAAAAAATATATCCGATTTATCACAATAATCAAACTCCTTCTTTCTTTTCTGACGTTTAAATAAAGTTTTATTTGAGTTTCTTGCCAGAGTTGACACGTATAAGTTGTCTCCCTTTGCAATAATAAGATTGAAAACCATCAAAAAAGAAAGATTGCAAGTAGGTAAAATACTAATCAATGGTTTCAGTGTATCAAGAAAAAATCTGAGAAAAATCAGAAATAGTTTTTTTGAGGCCGGCCTTAGCGGCCTATTGGTTTCCAACTTTCACCATGGGTTTAGATAGGCGGGATATGGGGCTAAGAAGGCAGAATTAGCCCTATACATTGTGCTAAAGTGCTACATGTTTGTCCGTGCTTCCATTTATCTCAAACTATGGTGACAAATATGAAAAAATCTAGCTGTTCGAGAATACGAGACGTTGGAGGATAGGGTACCAGATGATATATGAGGACAAGCAGGGGCTTAGCCAGAAATCAGAAGTAGGGTGTCCAAAAAGGTGGTTTTGCTTCACTTTTCATATAACTGGGTGTCCAATTTTGACAGTTTTCCTATCTCCTGCATGTTAAAATTTCCTAAAATAGGGTGTCCAAATGAGGCAATTCTTCACTTCAGGGTGTCCACTTGGACGGGTGGACGGGTGTCTGCCTAAGCCCTTGTTTGGGGTGGTTTCCTTGACATGTTGATCTGGCATGTGGTCATGCAACTAAAATAACCTTAAGTATGACATTAGCCTAAACCCCAATCAAACAAACAAACATGATGGAGGGCTGGAAGTGAACTTTCTGTTGCCTTGGAGCTTTCAGGGCTAATTGTACATGTAAGGGGCCACATGGAGCTGATCTGTTTGGGATATCTTTATTTTATGTCCTCTGATTGTCCTTGTCTTTGTTTGTTTGTTTGTTGCCAGCGGTCTCAAGGGTGGTTTTAACCCATGCTGCTGGCACGCTGTTATGGGAGTGAAATAACCTTCAAGTACAGCGTTTAACACTATAATACCGTTTACATGCACAGGTATTAACATGTACCTGTAGGCTAGAATTGAAGCTGTCTGTACATAAAGTGTTGTTTGTTTATAAATTCACTCAGATACATTCATGTCACTTTAAAAATGTTCTAAGCATATCTTCAATACAGTGTATGGACTACATGTAATAATGAGCCCGCAGCCATGGCTTACTAGTAGCGTGTGTGCTTCCTAAACTGAGCCTGCTTTGATTTACCGTTCACTGGATTGAGTCCGCCTGTCGACCCTCAGGTAAATGATTGAGTCACATGTTGTGGCTCCGGCAATCGTGGGGATGGTTTTTACAAGGTTTCCTCCTGGTTTTCCACCGCAATAAGGCTAGCTGAAGTGGATACTCCATCATCATATAAGTGGCCCTGTGAGGGAGCGGGTGGGCCATGGCCCTGCAGAATACTCCCTCGGCTTCCTCAGTCGATCGTGGGAGGCGAGAAAAGAGGTTGCCCTGGTGTTCGCAGAGCTAAAGGGTAACAGGAAGCAGATCTGTTTGTGATGTTCTGTATTTGTGTCCGTCATGATATAAGTGAAATACCCTTGAGTACGACGTTAAACACCAATCAAACAAACAAATCATATAAGTGAAATACCCTTGAGTACAACGTTAAACCCCAATCAAACAAACAAATACATGTAATAATTGTGAGTGATCTTGAGTGTTATTATTTGTTAAATATATAGACATATGTAGGTCGTATGCAAGGTGTTTATACCCTGTTATGGCTGTTAGTTTCACAAACACCTGTGTGATTAGCTATAAATCTCTTTTCTTTACTGCAGGACACGAACAGTGGGAGCAGAAGCTATATTTTACATGGAAGTGAGACTACATGTACGATGTAATACTGACATGAAGGTAAGTTATTCGTGCTTCCTGAGGATCATTAGTTACACCTATATTTACATAGCCAATAAACATTTACAGAAACAAATCAAACTAACACTTTACTTCGCAGTAGAGTAGCCTTGTAAATTTGGGAGAGTGAACTGACAGGTATTCTTTATATAAATATAGGTGCAACTTATAAATTTAGTCTTAAAAATTTGCCATAAGGATCTGATAATTTTCTAGATGATGTCACGATTCTGTACCCTATTTTGGCACAGATTTTATTACAATAGTCTACTTCTTAGTTAGGCCATTAGGTTCACTTGGATTCTTATCTGTTGGGCCCCATCAGGCCTAGAAATAACATTCACCGGGGTGATAAAAAAATCTATCACCTGGTTTTAGTCTCAGGTGATCGATTTTGAGAATGCTTTAATAACAGGCAACCAATCATCTGTCGAGACTTCCATACAACCACAATGAAGCACCATACAGTCATATGGCTGTGCGTAGTCTATTGAAGAATTAGACAAAAATAAATTAAATATGCACTTGCTAACCTGTTTCACTTGTTAGCTAACGACTGTAGCCAGTGAGTGAGGGGGTTATAGGCAATTTTTTCAAATTCAGACAAACCATCTGACACAAAAATATTACTGAAAAAGACATCCAGAAACAAACATATAAGATATTGTCTGTACTCTTCACTTACTATCAATTTGAATGAAGTTTGCTTCACTGGTTATCGCACATATCATAGCATCGAGAAGACAAACCATCTTCATGTTGATATATTTGGGTTTATATTTAGTCGCAATGATTTTTAACTCTTCGCTTTTTTGCAATTTCCATTTAATTTACAAAAGTTTCTCATAAGAAAGTTACATTTATTTTAAAGTATTGGGGGCACATCACATTACATTTTTGTGGGGAGCGGGCAAAGTTAGCACCGGTCCAGTTGCCCAGCAGGGTCAGAAACCAGTTTTAGTTTTTACAGATCAGCTTAAAAGCACAAGATGATTGAACATCATTCTCCTGAAATTCAATTTAGGCGATCGACGGGTGATCCTTCCGTTTGATCGTCTACTATTTCTAGGCCTGCCCCTGTGTTTTCTGGAACCAGATTCAATCTAAAAAATCCCTTGCTTGATTACTCAATAGAAATTTAACAAAAATAATATAATATTCTAAGCATTTGTTGTATCTTTTACTATGAAAAATAATAACTCCTAACTCATACTTTCCTTTATATCCAGCTGCCTAAATCTAAGGGTGGTTTGTTTGGACTGTAGCAATTCTGACTACTAATAGAGGATTATGTCTTTTTCCAACCAAGATGTATTTTGTATTACATGTAGCATTCATGATGAATGAAAATCCCACTCGGCCATGTCGAAAATAGAGTATAGACACACTGCAATTTTCATTATTCATAATTCTGAATTTACAAATACACTTTATACAGAAATCTCATGAATAAACTTCATTAGACCGATGACTGGTGTGTGAAGCCAGGCACATATTTTCATACATTTATCCATTCAGATTATTGCACTTTTTATTAGTACAGCATTAAACAACAGTCAAACAAATCTTGTTTTGAGACCACAGGAATCCTGTTGTCAGATGTCCTAGATTAGGCCATATACCCTGTGTAGATTGTTTTGTGTACATACTATTGTTTTTCCTTCTTCTGCCATTGTGGCTTAGTGGTAGCGTGTGCATTTACTAATCCTTCTTTGATGTACTGTTGACCGGATCAAGTCTGCCTGTCCACCATCAAGTATATGAGCGAGTCACAGGTTGTGCCTCAGGCAATCTCAGCAGGTTTTTACGATGTGCAAGGTGCAATGTGAAGTGGACAATTCGTCGTAATTTAAGTCAAATACCCTTGAGTATGATGTTAAACCCCAATGAAACGATCCAACATCATATAACGGAAATACCTTTGAGTACAACGTTGCCAATCGAACTAACAAACAAATCCTTTTTCTCAGACTGAGTCCACAAATCAACAGTGTTTATACAACAAGGCATAGACACACTTCATTTTATTGTTGGTAGCGAGTGCGCTTCCTGAACCGAACATGCTTTGATTTACTGTTCACGGGTTTGAGTCCGCGCCTTTCGACCATCAGGTATATGAGCAAGTCACATGTTGTGGCTCCGGCAATCGCGGGGGTGGTTTTTACAAGGTTTCTTCCCGGTTTTCCACCGTAATAAGGCAGTGTACAGTGTGAAGTGGACCATCCGTCGTCATATAAGTGAAATACTCTTGAGTACAACGTTAAACCCCAATCAAACAAACAAACAAACAAACAAACGAGGTTTCCTCCGGGTTTTCCACTGTATACAGGCTGTGTACAGTGTGAAGCGGACTATCCATCATCATATAAGTGAAATACCCTTGAGTAGGACGTTAAAGTTAAAACAAATCAAACAAATACACAAACAAATCAAGGTTTAAGTTGTATTAAAGGTTGTTTCATTCATTTGAGGGTATGCAGGCCCATATATGAAGGCCTACCCTAGAGGCCACCAAGAGCAATGTACCGTGTCAGGGCAACATGAAGCCCACTTTAACTGCCAAGTGCAAAAAATGTCTCCTCCTGCTTGTTAAATGTGAGTTTTTCTTTTTCTTAACAGAGTGACTTGCCTTAATAGAGATGGAATCATTCTGCCAGCAGGTGTCTCTGTATATGGGTTACTCATTGAATCTCACAAGTTACAAGCGTCGAGTCGGGTGATTGGAGATAGCATGACACTTGGATATCACATCAAAGATGTCATGAATGAGTTCCAGGTGAGTGGCAATTTGATATTGGGTCATCACATCACATCAAATACATCATGAATGAGTTCCAGGTAAGTGGCAATTTGATGTCACATCAAATACATCGTGAATGAGTTCCAGGTGAGTGGCAATTTGTTATCACATCAAAGACATCATGAATGAGTTCCAGGTGGGTGGCTATTCCCTATCACATCAAAGACACATGAATGAGTTCCAGGTGAGTGGTAATTTGATATCACATCGAAGACATCATGAATGAGTTCCAGGTGGGTGGCTATTAGATATCACATCAAACACATCATGAATGAGTTCCAGGTGAGTGGCAATTTGTTATCACATCAAAGACATCATGAATGAATTCCAGGTGAGTGGCAATTTGTTATCACATCAAAGACATCACGAATGAGTTCCATATGAGTGGCAATTTGATATCGCATCAAAGACATCACGAATGAGTTCCAGGTGAGTGGCAATTTGTTATCACATCAAATACATCATGAATGTGTTCCAGGTGAGTGGCAATTTGATATCGCATTAAAGACATCACGAATGAGTTCCAGGGGAGTGGAAATTTAATATCACATCGAAGATATCATGAATGAGTTCCAGGTGAGTGGTAATTTGATATCACATAAAAGACATTACGAATGAGTTCCAGGTGAGTGGCAATTCGATATCACATCAAAGACATCATGAATGAGTTCCAGGTGAGTGGCAATTTGATATCACATCAAAGACATCATGAATGAGTTCCAGGTGAGTGGCAATTTGTTATCACATCAAAGACATCGTGAATGTGTTCCAGGTGAGTGGCAATTTGATATTGCATTAAAGACATCACGAATGAGTTCCAGGGGAGTCGAAATTTAATATCACATCAAAGACATCATGAATGTGTTCCAGGTGAGTGGCAATTTGATATTGCATTAAAGATATCATGAATGAGTTCTAGGTGAGTGGCAATTCGATATCACATCAAAGACATCATGAATGAGTTCCAGGTGAGTGGTAATTTGATATCACATCAAAGATACATAAATGGGTTCCAGGTGAGTGGCAATTGATATCACATCAAAGACATCATGAATGAGTTCCACGTGAGTGGCAATTTGATATCACATCAAAGATACATCAATGAATTCAAGGTGAGTGGCAATTTGATATCACATCAAGGACATCATGAATGAGTTTCAGGTGATAGGCAATTTGATATCACATCGAATACATGATGAATGAGTTCCAGGTGAGTGGCAATTTGATATCATCTCAAAGACATCATGAATTTGTTCCAGGTGAGTGGCAATTTGATATTGCATTAAAGACATCACGAATGAGTTCCAGGGGAGTCGAAATTTAATATCACATCAAAGATATCATGTATGAGTTCTAGGTGAGTGGTAATTTGATATCACATCAAAGACATCATGAATGAGTTCCAGATGAGTGGCAATTCGATATCACATCAGAGACATCATGAATGAGTTCCAGGTGAGTGGTAATTTGATATCACATCAAAGATACATAAATGGGTTCCAGGTGAGGGGCAATTTGATATCACATCAAAGACATCATGAATGAGTTCCACGTGAGGGGCAATTTGATATCACATCAAAGATAC
>JAVFBW010125402.1:0-14354 GCA_034783835.1 Mopalia ciliata
TGCGAACACCAGGGCAACAGAAAGCAACCTTTTTTCTCGCCTCTTACGATCGACCAAGGAAGCCGAGGGAGTATTCTACAGGGCCATGGCCCACCGGCTCCCTCACATGGCTATAATTAGATAAGAGTGTGAACAAAATAATAGCAATGGGTTGTCTATTAGCAATGTAACGGCATAATTATAAATGCTGTCATTAATGGTTACCACCTGTATGTGTCATCAGAAAAGCATTAGTGTCTCAAAAATGTGCCCTAATTTGAACCCAACTGGCTTTAGTAGTTCACCGTGGTTGTTATTCCTTATAATTAACCTTGATTAATTTAAACAGTCTTGTCAACAGTACCACCGACAATGTCACTCATAAACAGCTACATACATTGTTATGTTGCGACGAGAATAATATTTTTAGAGGATCGACTATGTTTGGTAGGCACATGTAAATCTAGTCTGTCGTGCATGATACCGGATTGACAGGCGTTTCCCTGGCTGGCCGATAATACATCAACCAGAATACTGCTTGAACACACAAGGTGGGCCGCTAAAAGATTAATCATTAGTATACTACCAGCTAACAGTCCGGAAAAATGACACACAGCGTGAAGTGGTTTTTTGTTTTGTGAACTGCTGAATGGCTCTTCAATACTTGATATAATTTTACTCGGCCTTTAAATAAATCACTTCAATATCTTTAAATATAAAAAGTAAACTGATCGTTTACAGCCGTAGATATCCATTTAAACGGCACAACAGTTAATGTTTTGTTATAAAATCTTTATTTTTATTTATTGTTATATGTTATTAGATCGTATGGTTCCTTGTACAGTTTCCCTTACCTTTACTTGTTTAACAACTAGTTACGATCTGATCCGGATGCAAATCACCAATCACCTAATAAACTTCTTTGTCTTGAGCATTTAAAAACAGGTGTTGAGCAAGATATCACGTCTATAGCCCCGAAGCATTTGCCAGATCTCTCTACTAAGAACATACTTACTTAAACTAAAAATACAATGCAAACGCGAACTGTAGATATGTATGAACGTTTTCTTCGTTTGTTTGACTGAGGATAATGTCGTACTCAAGGGTATTTCACTTATATGACGACGGATTATCCACTTGACACTGCACCTAGCCTTAGTACGATGGAAAACCATAAGGAAAACTCGTAAAAACCACCCCGCGATAACCGAAGCCACAACATGTCATAGCTTATATACCTGATGGGCGACAGGAGGACTCGATCCGGTGAACGGTACATCGAAGCAGGTTAAGTTTAGTAAACGCAAACGCTACCACTAAGGCAGGGCCGCGGGCCTTCGTATCAATGAGAATCGAAATTAGACTACCCGATTCAGAAATAATGACAGATTGATTAGTCTTTATACAATTACAGTCAGATGCATTTCGACAATCGTTTTACAAATAATTGTTTATTCCAAATGCGGCACATTTAGCATTATACATCAAATCGAGAATGAATTAACTTGACGAGGATACACATAAATGATAAAAATGCTTAAAACGCCAAGAAATAAAACATTTCCTTCTGGATGTTATATTTTGGGGTTTTTTCTTCAAAAATATGTCACCAATGTTGAGGTTCATTTTCAAGCTCTTGATTCACAAGTAAAGTTAACGGATAGTATTTGTAGCTTTCTTTCAGTGAAAAAGCTATGCTACATTTTAAATTTTTTTTAGCATTCATTGTGCGCGAAGGGATAAGGGACGATTTGGGCTTGGTAGGTCTCAATATCCTTGCCATCTACATAACACTTCTCACAAAACACGGAAACACACTTATTTTTCCCCTCAGACGATGAATGGTCTTAACAGATATATGCCAAATCCTGTAGCCTCACTTCAGACATGGAACGCACTGACTTTAGAGGCTGTCGGTATCAAGAGATTTATTTAATTGGGCAATTTAGGATGATCACAGGAAAGGCCACTTAAACTACTCACTGTGTCGCCACGCTGTCGTAAGTTCAGTTTTCGTCGATTTACATCCTTGTTGGTGTTGCTCTGAAGCTTTGATGATGCTACACGTACCTACTGTGTAAATCTTTGTTTTGGGGCTATACACGCCAAACCATGCTTTCATGGAAAAACATAATATTTGTACTCGTTATGGATTTGTAAGATATTAAAATGAGTATATTCTGTGCATTTACTAAATGATAGGCTCTTAGTTCATCTTTCTAAAATACTCGGTATTATGATAATATTAGAGACCCCATATTTTTGCTACAAGTGTATTAGGCCAGATTTAAGGTAATTTCCCTTATGTACCGGACAATTTTGTTAATTATACAAACACCCAGTTGTTTGCGAAGATGGTGCTAGCACAGAAAACAACAGCATGTTACGTACAACGAAGGGCGAGCAAAGCGCGGGCCAAACAATTATTGTTAATTAAATGCAGACCAATTTGAATGGAATGAATGCAAAATATTTGATGTCATTTATTTAAGTGAAATAAATTTGGTTATAAGGAAAAGAAAAAAGCACTCACGGTATATTGTTGTAGTACCAGTACAGTAAATTATGACAATATTAAACATTTGTCGCTCAACTTATTACCTGTAAATGTTCGTAAGAAAAGCATCTGCGAAATCAATTAAATAACGTGAATACACCGAACAGGTAACAAACAAAAAATAAAGTAGAATACTTACCCGAAATATTGACCGATTTGTTCCCGCGTCTAGCATGTATGCTTGAACAGAAACGTTTGCCCCATCTTAGATATAAGACTTCAGTATCGAAAAATATTAGGCATGATGAAATTTATCCAGATAGGAGTTATAAGCCCATATAACCTAATTTGTGAAAATAAGGTAAAAATGTTTTTAAGCCAGGAGTCAACATCACCCAGTTATTGAGATGACGCATTTTGATACAAACTAGCATTGTGGGATGATTTTCCGTGTTGTCGCCATAATCCTAGGCTGGTACCCCTCACACAATGCATCATGTTAGAGGAGATTCCACTGTAAGGCAATTACACGATTAGAAGCATTGAAACTCATTATACAAGAGTAAAAGAGATAGTTGAAATTCTTATAAAAATACATATTAAAAGCAATATATCATCCCAGCTTTGCATATATGAGCCAACGGGTTTGCTTTAATGTCTACAACTGTACTGTTATCATCTTACGGTATATCGGTATGTCCTGGCTTCTGTAGAAACACTCGGCTTACAAGAGGTTACTCATTAACACGACCAACACGCTTTTAGGGGAAACGGTTCATTTTCACAATACAAATTAAACCATTTTGACTGAATATATTTTGAATTACCTTGCAAGGCTTGCAATATTATTTGATCCAATGCGTTTCTTAGAAGAAAACGAGACTTTATAATCTAAGATATGATAAAGTGTTCCCTTTGCATCGTCATCATGGAAATATCCTTTTCCGTGAGACGCAATCGGGAGATTGATTCTCTACATAAGCTACGAATCAAATAAAAATGATTTCCCATAGTGCTTATGGCTGACCCTGCGGTTTTCGCAGCAACATTCATCAGATAGATGAAATTACAAATGTACCTAAAAGCAGTACAGTTTGAAATCATCTGTGTGTAATATGTACGATTATTTATTGAAAGAGGTTAAATATACACCGAGAACAATATCAATAGACATCCTTGATTCATAATAATACCCTTCACTGTTTTACATGTTGAGTGCATAATATGATTGTCAGTATCTCCTTCTGTTAATTGCAGTATGTGGGCAAATGTTTCCCACATCAAGTGATTTGGGGAAACTTCCAGTAGACAATTAGCGGTTCCGTTAACAATTGACTGATATAAGAGTACTGTAGAACGAACTACATTAGGTGTGATTTTAATACATTATGCACGACAAATTTCGTTTTGAAAACATTCACCTCTTTATTGACATGGTTTTCGGTGCCACAATCCGCTCTACAATATCTGGATCACTTCTGTTGACAGTTGTATAATTGGACTATTTCTATTTCTGTTATTAGCTTTCTTGCCTTTTCATATCGGCCTTTTATTACTATCTGAATTGCTCCCTGCCACAGACATTCCAATTACGAAGAGTAGTGTTTTCTATCTTCACATATCTGTCTTATGCTGCTAAATGACCTTCTCTTTTAACACATGCACTCTATAGCCAGTGACTCCCAATGTCAGACGATATGTTTTTCATTGGAGAAACTTATCCACATGGCTTAATTCAAACGACTGATCGAAACTAGCAGGGAATTTTAGATCAACTGGTGCTGGTTGAGTTTTTAGTACAAAAGTCAGCTGATAGATATCGTTAGAGGTTAACAGTAATAAATTAACACAGCTGTGATAAGGCACTAATCAACATTCGCCATACACAAGAGGTTATTTAGTTATACCTACGATAAATATTGAATGAGTCTGCCGAAATTAGAGCTGAAGAAAAAATAAAATCAATTATTGGATACAAAGAAAAGGAAACTCGTGATGGCTGTATAGTGCTCGATTTCCAGTAAAGAATGAATTTACTACTTCTGGGTGAATCTCTTACACTAGTATACCTGGTAATTTTAATTTTCTGTAGGGCGTAATTTTTTTTGCTCGGTTCATGCACAGTACATGTACCATGCAGCTGTGTGGCGTATTGGAATCGACTAAGCGTTTCCATAGTTATCCAAGTGTAGCATTGGTTAATAAATAACTACATTTGTAGCTAAGGAGAAGAGAAAACAAAGAAATACGGGTATTTCTTTGTTTTCTCTTCTCATTTATTCATCATTTATATAAGGCAGTTTGTTTGAAGACTAGCAATGCTGTCTTTTCTTGGCACTGGAGAAGATTAACTTTTCAACATTTTGAAAACAATTCACATCTTGGTTGTGCTAGTGCCAACTATTGGTGGAATACACCGCCGTCATATAAGTGAAATGCACTCATGCACGGCCTAAAACACCAATCAATCATCCTTTATATATATAAGTTACTTATTGTCCACCACTACCATATGAAGGGAGGGGGACGGGGCGGCTTAAATATCCTTGATGAATTGAATTTCACCAAGTTCCATAAAACAAGATGGCTACCATTGCATTATTTCACAATAGTCATGTATGTATATGTTGTGAAAACATTAAATCGGTAACAAATTTACGGATTAACTTCAAGCTTAAAATATAGCACCAATTAAGACAATGAACCGGATTGAATTTCATCAAATTCGTTACAACAAGTTGGCCGACATTGCGTAGTTTTACAATATTTATATCCGTTTATGTAGTGAACACGATCGATCTTTAACAAATTGAAAAATAATCTTGAAATATAGCTTCCACATTACGGCAGCGGACAGGATGCATTTCATCAAATTTCATAAAATAAAGTGGCCGCTTTTGCATAATTTTACTATTGACATGATACATGTAACTTTAGATCTAGTTTACAAATTTATAGAACAACCGTATTAAGGCATAGCTGGCAACAGTAACATAACCGACAACCGGATATGTTTGCGCTATTCACAAAATAAATGCGGTCATGTACTCGACCAAGTGCATTTTTTTAAGAATCGGGAAAAGAACACCATAAATAACTGCATTAGTTCACTGCCAATTTAAGTGTGTATTAGATTACACCTTGCAATTTACAAGCAAACCCAATAAAGCCACGAAAATAATAGCTGCACATTTTAAGGATGTGTATCTACCAAAAGCAAACATTGACCCTCTCTACCGAACGCTTGATACACTGCTATTCGTTTGTGTGCCTGTTTGATTGGTGCCCAACGTACTACTCAAGTGTATACGACGGACTATGCATTCCACTAGCTGTAACTTGCTTATTAAAATTTGCTGGAAAACCGGGAAGAAGCTTCGTAAAACCACACCTGCGGCAGTCACATCGTGTGACTCCCTTGTATATCTGTCGGCTCAAACGATATTTGTTATTTACAATGTATGTACACTTGCATATGCATTTACCGTATTTAACCGTTGGAATTTACTTAATTGTTAATATAAACTGCATGTTTACCGTGTTTATCTGAGTGAGCTTAAAAAGCGGCTTCTACCAGATGACGATTTTATACGATAATGCTCCGATAACGTAGGGAAAGTAAGATTCAATTCATAGAACTAAATTTAGGATATTGCACGATGTTTATTTATTCATTTATTGATTCATCTGTTGTTAGATCAACAAGATTAAATCCCAATCACAGACCATGGGCCAGCAGTATTGTGGGAGGAAAACTGGGTAGTAAATTAACCCAGAAAACCCACGACCTTCCGCTGGTTACTGGCATACCAACCCACTTAGGGTTCGCGGGAATCGAACCTGCGATCCCAGAGGTGAAAGGGTATGTGGACCGGAAGCATACACTCACTGTTAAAAGCGTACCCGCTAGAACACTCAGAGACCCCTGAACGGGATAAACACTTGCCTATCAGGTGTATCAACAGTTAATACGGGATACGTTTGTTCTGTCCCACCCATGCTTAATAAAGGGAGACACCAGTGAGGCCATTTAGATGGTCATCCTGACAGTACAGCACACCTCGATGCTGTACTTATTATGTTTGTGGTTAGCTTATTTTTCGCCTCTTTAATATGATAATAGTCATTGTAATTGTGTTTCAGAGCTGCTTCGCGGAACATTTTCTCTACAGCAATGGGTCTCAAGCTTTCTCATTCGGCTGCCGAGCTACACAGGTAAGATACAAATAACACTAGGAGGCCGGTCAGTAGATGTTTGAAACCCCGCATTACGTCGAGCCCCACCGAATTGTTAACGTTTTGACTACAGCTCCCTCCCATACTTCCGTAGGGCAAAAACACCTGGCACATACATTAATTTTGGACTTCCCCATAAACAATCTTGACAGGGTATACAATGCGATAGGGTACTATCAGGGTACTTGGTACTACCAAGCTACATCAGAATGTAAAACAATAGCCAAATCACCCCGCCATCTAAATACACCATATGTGAACTATTAGGGCTGTAATATACTGACCAGAAACCTCCACTCGATTACTTAACATCAATAACAAATACTCCACCAAAAACAAATTCCATCAGCGGAACAACAAAAAACAAGACCATTTTTATTAAGAATTATATTCCAGGTCGACAAAACAGAAGTTCGTAATAGGGGTCTTACGTCAGATATGATGATGTCGGATGCAAGATTTGTGCAGTCGGATACTTAACTCGTTTACATTGTCGTTAATAGTCGTAAAGTGTCGATAATTCTCGGTGGCCAGTTTGTTTTGTTTTTCCAGTTTCCAATTATGTGACTGGTTAACTGCATGTATATCTAGTCTTGTGCCATTTTATCTGCGGCGTAGAAGGGTTTTTTTTTTTGCTATGGTGCTCATTAAGTTTAAAAACAACATACAAAAAGCGACCTACCAAATATTTGCTACCCTAAATTTGATAATGACAAGTTGAAGATTCTGAATGAACGTTGTTGTACCTTTTAATGGAACAATGAGCCGGTGACACCAGTTCATGAACACCAATGTCGCCATTAACTATATGATTATTCCATACCACAATGAGAGGACAACTGGTGGCAGATCATTTACATTTAACAAAAAATATATTTTTCATAGTTAAATTCAACTATGTATTTTCTTTTGCATGGTCCAGAAATTCTGTTCTATTTCTAAACCGTGAGCTTTTCAACATATTTTGGCAGTTGCAATGCGAATATCTTTGTTTACTTCCAGCAATGCGAGAGCCAAAATGATGTCGTAAAAAGACTTGATCTGCGCCTTTGTCAGTCCTGTTGTACCAATGATCTATGCAACAACAACGTTTGTACTAACGGAACTGGTAAGAATGACGTCAGCTTTTTTTTTTTATTTGTTCCAAAATCTGTTGCTTTAATTTGTTGATTCGCATTTCATTATTACGTACTAGTGTTGGTGTTTTGGGTCGAAATAGGTAACAAGTGATACAATCACTCGGTAACACGACATAACTGCAAATCTTATATATGGTAGAATTTGGCAATCCTCTCACCAATCCGATACTGGAACGAAACGTGGATTCCCCCATTTAGTTATGTGTAAAATACTGTCTTCTTTCTTTGATATGGTTTTACTATACAGTCATTTTGTCTCATGTGTATTATGGTGTACAGGCTGTATTTCACCCTGGTCAGGGTAGGCAATTTTGAGAATGACGGGTCCTTAACGGCTGATGTGCGTCAAATCGCAGGATCAGATCACCCTAGTTATACATTGTTTTACTACACCTGTCCACAGATCCACCCACAGGCGTGCCGTGTTTAAAATGTAGTGCAGTGCCATCAACTTTAAGCTGTCCCCATCTGACATATTGTAACACTGGAGAGGTAAGACTGGCAAGAGTTATATCAATAGAAAACCTCGTTTGTTATTACGATATATGTATCACCAACGAAAATAGATATACAGTAAAACAGCTTGTGTAAAGTATTTTAATTTACCAGAAACTAGGTGCAGTATCGCGTTCAATGTTCATTTTAACACTTGTCGCAAATAATATAAAATACTTTAGTACTTAGAAACCGGATTAGCTGAACACAATCTGTTTAGAATTTTGGCTACAAAAATGACTAGATGTTGAATATAATGAATACCCTAATTCGTTCTGTAATTAATTATTCTGTTTACATAATGGCGGATAACATATTAACATAAAGCTTAACCAATCCTGTAGTGTTTTGTTGTTTTCCCTGACATTTTGCAAAATAATATAGATTTAAGTTGTCTAAATGTCGGTCTTGTAACAAACTGCTTCTTAAAGTTTTGTAAGCGGATTTTGTGCTTCAAGGTTGTTCCTATCTGTTCAAGTTCTGGTTAAACTACATGCTCTTTGCAGAGAAACAGAAAAAAAAATCATGACATAGAAACGAGACTTACACATTTTAGATGAATTCGATGTCCACAATTTACACATAACATAAAAATATCCGGTTTAAATTCAGGTATGTTTCGCTGAGAAGTCATCGGGGACACCTAACGTGGCTTATAACATGGGATGTGTCCGAAAGGAGGTAAGATAACAATTACGTAAATTATCTTACTTGCATTCCTACATGTCTATCGTGTTCTCTTTAGTATGGGGCAGGCGTTGCCATGGTCTAACAAATGTCATTTTTGTTGTTTTTGCTTGTTAATTTTGTAATGCTATGAGCAGAGGATGAGAGGCACTATGCGGGTGCTTAGGAGTCCCTTCCTGTTACCCTTGTACTCTGGCGCTAATTGACAACATGACGCCAATATGCTGATTGTCTCTTGTTGTGCGTCTTTCAGTCCTTGATACGCCTATGGGGATTTCATCCACTTCTTAGGCTTCAACCTGCAGTGTAGTTAAGTGACTGCTGTTGAGTCCTTAACATCAACCAACCAATCAAACGTTATTGGAACCAATAACATGTTGTGCAGATTAGCTCAGCATTGAACTTTGTAAGTACTTCTAGTTGTGGGCATAATATGTCAATAAAGTTAGGATGCCATTTTATTCTCAACTTTCAAATAACTGCGCAATGTTTTCAGGTGTGTACATTTTTCGAGGAGGAAATAATTGGGAAGCGCCGTTCAGTGAAATTCGTTCCTGGTCCATCACAGCCATGCCACGAATGTTGTGAGGAAGCCGGATGTAACCACGGGGCATGCTTGAGCTATCAAGTAGGTTAAACATCAGTTTGTTCAATATTGCTGCTTAGATGACAGCGACAGTTGGCACCGTAAGAATTTATCTGTAGAATAAAAATAGTTTCTTGTAGATGCATTCCTTACTAAAAGTTTTTTTTTAAATTAAATTATGTCTCAAAATATTGTTTGTCTGTACACATTCCTCTTGTCTTTGTAGAACACCACAACTGAGAGTCCTCAAACAACAGGTAAGTTTTCTATTTCCTGTGTTGTTTTTAACAATCTGTGTTAAATCATTATAAACTATAAAACGGCTCTGGTCTTCCAGACACGATAAACTGGCAGGTTATATCACTGTGAGAAACCCGTCTGAAACGAACTCGTTATTGTTGTGCAAGTGCTAAAACTTGTCAATGGAAAGAAAACGTATCAAATTAATCACATCCTTGCAAAGAACTGGGACAGTCGTAAACTTATATGAAATAACGCCGTATTGGACTATGCTTTCAGTTGGCTCGGTTAATTGCGGATGTTCACAAATTGACCCACTAGGTTAAACCGGCGCAATCAGACAAATTTATTAACACGTTACTAACATGTTTCATTTCATGTTAATATAGGCCTATAATTTGCCGATGTAGTCGTTCTCGTCTATAGCAAAAATGATTTTCTAGTTATTGAACATACGTTCTTACCGGATTTCTTGTATCGGATTTTACATGGTTGAACATTCCACCTAATAGACTGTATTAAATATGCACAAATTTATTGTTATCTTGAATCAGCTCAACCAACAACCCCCAGACCTCAAGCACGAGACTGTTGGGATCTCAGAAGTATTTACAACATCACCACGGACGGAATCTACCAAGTGTTATCTCCTGACGGGAACGAAGTGAGCATGCGCTGTGACATGACAACAGACGGTGGTGGCTGGATTGTTTTCCAGAAGTATGTCATTTGATCTATTGTGAAAAGCGTTAGACAATAACTGGGAAATCTTCATTAAATTCAAACTTCACTGTAAAATATGTTACAAATATCAGTTGTTCGCTATCGATAAAGGAAAGAACACACATATTATTTAACAGTTACCTGTGGTTTAAACTATGCATGCCTATTGCAGACGATATAATGGGGACATCAACTTCGATCAGCCTTATGCCAAGTACAAATCAGGATTCGGGACATTGAGTCATGAATTTTGGATGGGTGAGTTCTCATTTATCAATCAACAATTAGATTCCACCGATCTTATAAGATCTCATTGACATCTTCACTATCATTTGAATTGAAAGGTTTTTAAAAACGAAGAGAAAGGAATACCGGTACGCTTGCCTCTACCGGGACCTCTGTGTTACAGGCCCAACAATCTACCTACAGAACAACAGAGGCTCACAACAAGTACCGAATTAAAACCCAGTGAAGACGACGATTTTCTCTCCCCGAATTGATATCTGTGTACATATTAAACCGCCAATTGATCACATGGGGATGCAGTTAGATTGCAAACTTGTATTAAAGCATGTTTTGTGTTTTCTCTGTCTTTCTTGCAGGAAATGACTTGTTGCATGAGTTTACCAAAGACAAGAAGCAGAAACTGAGGGTAGACATTTGCAGTTGGCCGGACACGACACGTAGGGCAGTATATGATTTTTTCACCGTTGGCCCAGCTTCAGATTCCTACAGGTTGAGTGTTGCTAGTTATAGCGGTGATGCCGGTGATTCTCTTATCGCAGGTAGTGGGTATGTAACGCTAAACATAATTTATGTTAATACTGTATTGGTATTTTAATCAATATGTTATAAAAAAAGAGAATTTAGTTTCTAATCTATCAACTGTTTCCTTCCTTTTACTGTTAACCTGATATATCTAAAAGAAATTAATTAACAAAATTAATTCTGGACAGTATTGTGCAGTTAATAATCCAAGCGTTATAGGAATATATATTTGTCAATGTTAAAGCTAGGTAGCGAGGATCAATCACGTTTGAAATACAAAACATACAGGTCATATATCACTGAGCATTGAATGTATCCAGAACAGTTTAAAGAACATCGAACAATTTAATAATGATATGTATACCATTCTGACATTGGTAAATCTGACGTTATTTATAAACTAATTTCAGAGGGGACCAGTATCACAACAATCGGTGTTTCTCTACCTATGACAACGATAATGACGCTTCTTCCTCACGCCATTGTGCGAGGGAGTTTCGATCTGGATGGTGGTTTGGTGCGTGTTTCTCCGCCAACCTGAACGGCATCTACCAGCCGACCGGATCCATTAGCGGGGTATGTATCGTTTTGTTTAAACCAAAGAAAAGGTCAAGAAATGTACTGAGCCGAGGCTTTTGTCCCGGCAAGTGCATACACATGACAATATAATTATGCTGAGGATGTATATAGCAATTCTGTTACTTTGAATACGTGTTCTGAACATTTTAAACACGTTATTACTTATGGTATTCTTTGGTATAAAATTCATTTGCTTAGAGCTATGTTTTGATTTAACTATAAGCCTATTTTGGGCCGTTTTTGTAGTGTTTGTATTTTGTGTGTGTGCATGAATGATCAGTGACCTTCACAATATAGTAATTTAGAAATCAAACCAACCAAAGTAATTGTTCCTCAAAAAATTATCTGGTATTCTTTTTTAATGCCAGCCAAGTGTAAAGGAACAAAATTAACTGGTATTCTTTTTTAATGCCAGCCAAGTGTAAAGGAACAAAATTATCTGGTATTCCTTTTTTGATGCCAGCAAAGTGTAAAGGAACAAAATTATCTGGTATTCTTTTTTAATGCCAGCCAAGTGTAAAGGAACAAAATTAACTGGTATTCTTTTTTAATGTCAGCCAATTGTAAAGGAACAAAATTAACTGGTATTCTTTTTTAATGTTAAAGAATTGTTAATCTCTGGAAGTGAATTCGCCCGATTAACAGTTCATATGGAAATTTTTCTTACGGGAAAGAGTCGAAGTTCTACAATAAAAACACTAATGTCGTATGCTCCCAGTCACTGTAACACGACGAGGCGCAAATGTGTATTTTAATAGCAGTTCATCATGGCACATATGGTCAATGGCGAAAGTGTAATGTAATGTCAATCTGTAAAACATACTTCATTGGCAGTATCGAAAAAGATGGCGGGCAGTTAAAATTATACTGATGAAACTTTTAACTGGTAATATGGCAAGCGGCATCGCTGTGGTGAAAGTCGTAGAAAGGTAAAACTGCCAATGCTGATTATACAGCTTTATGAAACTTCACAGCTAAATGTATACGAACATCAGCAGTTTTCTTTACGAGACTTGCCTACCTTACAAGAAATTTATGCGTAAAAAATATTTTCAAGGGTATTTTCTTGCCATTTTGAGTGTTTTTGTGTTGCAGCTTGGCACTTGATATTGATTTCCGTGTTTACTTTGATAACCTTTTGGTGTATTTAACAATAATTATGAATACACCGGGTAGGCCTCCACTCAACGTTAACAAAAGCCGTTTGGTCTTTTAATAATTTTATGTGATTTTCCAGGGTGCTGGGCTTCAATGGCGGCTTTGGGCAGAGAATTACTCATTTAAGGGGACCGAGATGAAATTCCGACCCGCATCGGCTAACCCGTCAACGCATGAGTCCTTTAACTGTCCAGTACAGTTATCAAGTGTAAACTGAAGCGCGTGTGAACACTGTTTATGCCAATATTTACTGTTACACCATACATTGAAACGCTATCAACTGTTTCATTTTGAATGCTAATAAAACATTTTTGGGAATAATTATATTGAGTTTATACTATTTAGCCTTGTTGAAATCTGTCCTTGTCAATTGTTCAATATTCCAGAAAAAAAAGCCTACTTATTTTGTTATTCCATACGTCATTACGTCCAGTACTATACCACTTGTTGATGTTTATAAGTTACTAGATAAACAAATAGTCATATCTCCAATACATAGATGTAAGATCTGAATAAGCTAACACAAAAAAGCGTTCTGCCTCAGAGCGGAGTTCATGACGAATAAACTGTCTTGTTGATTAGTCCTGGTGCTCAGTGTTCTCCCCTCTGCATTGGTTAGGGAACGACTTAGACCAATTGTACTAACAACTCTTAACACAGTTACCATTTGCGTAGCATTGCTTAACCCGATATTGGAAAAATCCATGCAATCCGTGTTTCACGTGAACACATACTTCGGATGAATCAACGGGAGACATAATATAGTTTAAACCTAATCATGGATGTAAAAAATTGTGGAGACTGACAACAAGGGCTCTTCGGGTTTCGCCTGAAGTACAACAACACCAAATGCCAGTAATCCCTGCTTTCGATTGATTCTCAAAAGGAAGAGAGGTGAAGATAAAATCGTTCAGCCCAGTTGTTATACATAAGGGATTTTATCACAATTTGATCTACATGATCGCCACTCAATTCCTGGATCGGCTTGAAATGTTAAACAAGAATTACATTGGTTACTCAATTGCATTTACGTGTTAATGGGTTTAGGTCAATTATTGTAGTATATACGCTTAGTTTTTGGTCAAGACAATCCAAACGATCATTCCTTAGTACTTCCAGACAATGATTTGTGTTTCACTGTTCGCCCTTTACAGGTATCACAATCGAGTTTTCCGCTAACTATCCACCGATATAAAACATGAAAAGACTTAAGTATGGATAACAACTTCTTAATTTATTGGATACTACGTTTCTATCTCATTTCAGA
>JAVFBW010125413.1:0-14353 GCA_034783835.1 Mopalia ciliata
GATACCCGTTACCCCCCCCCCCCCCCCCCCTCCCTCAGCCCTGCCTCTCCCCCAAAGAATGCCCCTCTGCTCTCACTACAATACCTCCACCGATCATCCCACCACAGACAGGCACTAAAATAACTCTGGATTTAGTCACTATTTAACTATCATACCATATCTCCAAATGATAATAAGCTGGAGTGTATGAGCCACCAGAGGGACGATAACAAACTTATGTAGACTTTACAGTAGGCCCAGTAATAAAACCTAGTGTGCAAATATTGTGTTCATGTTTTCTGGACTACAATGTAACCTTCTATTTTTGTACAAGGCCGGGTGGCCGAGTGGTCTAGGTAGCAAACATTTACTGGCGATTCGGTGCCTAACCCTGAGGGTGGTGGGTTCGATTCCCGGATGGGTTTCAACCTACAAACTTTTCTGAAAAGGTATATGTTCTAACTAAGAAAGTCTTATTCCAAAATAACGAAAAATACTGTACAATGTAATATGTTTACAGTGTAAGATATACTCAACTATAACTATTTATTGTTTGGGACATCAATATATAAATAGTTTTCTCATTTTGATTTTTATGACGTATATACCAGCTATTTCTGTATGTATTGTTTAGTAAAAACTCCGAAGAAAGATAATGAATTCATTTCGACTCGACGTTTCGGTTTATTGATCAAACCATCATCAAGAGTGACTCCTGACTCCTGATGGTATTTGGATCAATAAACCGACAGGTTGAGTCAAAATTAATTCATTATCTTTCTTTGTAGTTGTTACTTTACTTCAGTGTGTTAACTGATCAGTGGTAGGGCCTAGTCATAATTTGTGTATGTGTGTTAACCAACTGTCAACGGAACCGCACATTGTCTACCGCACACTGTCCACATTGGCAATATATCCGCTGTATGTGACCCTAGTTTAGCACAATACTATTTTCTTGCTGTCAGTTGTTTATTTAAAGGTATGTAATTTCCAGTTTCTAATTAAACTTAAGGCCAGAGACAGGTCAGCTAGATTTGTTCAGTTCTGGACGTTGACTGATGGACAAGGGTACCTGACATCTTTGACCCCTATTTATCTATGAGCAGGTCACGACATTTTGTCGACAACTAACTATCCACCTATTCACACACATCTGGCTCTCATTCAAATACATTTCACTGATTAAGATGGTAATTTGAGGTTCAATCAATTTGAGTAATTGTCAATCGGCATGAACTACAGATCATTTCATTATTTTGCGAAATATATGTATTATTAGAAGAACATTCTGACGAGTTATCCCAGTTTTTAATGGAACACCGCCAGTGATAAACGACTGTGTAGGTATAAGCTATCATGTTTACAGAATATCATTAATCAGATTTGATAAAGATATAGCAAAGAGTAATTTTCTGTGGCCTACAGAAGGCCCTACCGACCCCTTGGATGTGAGAAAAAATATCAAGCTTGTTCAACTTTAAACCGCCGTGCATATAACACACTGTAACACATGTAAATACAACCAGTGCCCAATATATTGATCACCTACATAGGTATTGAAAAAAGATGTTAAGTTTGTAGCCTACAACAACAACAAATGTAGTAATATTCAAGCAATGGCATGGCGGTTACTGGCTGTTACACAGGAGAATGTGGAAATGTGCGATAGTATTCGTCAACTGAAGGCGCTTCAACCCCCTCTAAACTCTACTGAGTACTACACCCCATATATGGAACATCTTAACTAACCTGAGCGTAAAACTTTTATAATTACTATGCAGAAAATGATAAAGAACAAAGTTTGTGGAAAGCTCTTTCTTAAACCACGTCTTAAAAGAAAATGAGTCAAAGTTCATCCAATTGTTACTTTTCTTGATTTCCTCAGCGGCTTCAGCCGAAAATTCCAATGTGTAGTGTAAGTACCTGACTTCGGAGCATCGGTTGCCTTCTTTGACTCTAGCCATATCAGATTTCTCAGCATCTCGTTCGCGTCTGACTGCAACGACACCTAGCGAGGAAACTTTCGACATATGCGGCAATTGGTCCGTATTTAAGGAATTTTCGGCTGGTTCTGCAGTTAGTCTGCCTCGGGTTTTCTACCGGTACTGGTGTGTGAAGGTGAGCTTCAGCTCCGTTTTCGTGAAGATACTATTCTGTGTTTATTTCTTTCTTTAAGCCGGAAAAGTTAAAACTTATTCGCCATGGAACTGTACGACCCAGATATCAAGATTAGCAGATCAGTGAGATCGTACCATGTGTACAGGGGCACATCCCCCGGCACCCAGAGCCGTTTAGAGGTGAGTGGATTAACTCTGTATTGCCGTGCCCCACCCCTTGGGATTTCCCATGGGCCATATTGATGCTTATATTTGACTGTTATCATTGCTTTGCTTACGTCATTTATTTCTCATGTGTATAATTTTCTATCAATGAATCTACAAATAATGTAACATATAAAGTATACATTGTAAAGCCGTTAAGTAGCTCCTGCATGAAACCCAGCTGGGACGGATTTACTTGGAGCGATTAGATCTCTCTACAGTCATTCTGTACATTAACATTGTTAGGCCTATATAATTGTGTTGTTGCTCTATGATTTTATTCAGTTTAGTTCATATTTAATTTGATGGATGTCTTTATTTCTATTGGATTATAAGTGACTATTTTTGATCCAGATTAACACGAGACACACTTATACCTACTCCACGGAGTTGTTAATCACATTCACTAATATGTTACACTTCAATCGTGGCAATTCTGGAAGAGATGCTTTATTGTTTATGTTTGCCGGCTTGGGATGTATCGGTCATATCAAACTGTATTGTTAACACAAACATTGAAGTGTTATTATATTGTGAAAACAATATGAGTGATTGTCATTAAAGAAACCTACCGGTATAACCTTACTCACTCTGCTCATTTGATCATTATCGGAATAGTGCACATATCATCTATTTCTCTTCATAGCGTATAGAACGAAGACGTCAAACATTTGAACACAGGATCATATGTTTGTAATAAGGAAATAGATCCAAGCTGACTACTAGTTTCAAACAATAAATGACTTGAATGTTTAAAGAGATAACCGACTTGACATAAGAAACCTGCAGTAAAGTTACTAGCCGCTTTTGGTCATGGAGGTAGTGAGTAGTGCCTCAGTGCAACGTCTAGGATTACACAGCGGCTAAATATAGCCCCTGCTTATGATTCACATAGGGCAGCAAGAACTTACTTGAAAATAACTAAACTCTTAAACATATCTTAGCTACTTTGTAATTCTTAACAGCCTGGTTTTGGAATTTCACTCCAGGTGTCCTATTACATATGCTGTGCTGGACACTGGCACCATACACATGTGTTACAGTATATACCATTCTTATCTGACGGAGCAAACTAAATAACTTCATTCAGCAGAATTACAATTTAACAGTATTTAATTAATTTAAAATACCTGTTCAAAACATATATCTGTAAACACTAGTGTCTAAAGAATAGAGATTTAACAGAGTAAATTAGCTTCTTTTCAAATTAGTGGAGTTTGATCATAGTCAGTGTTGGTAGCTTGAACACATCCATATTTTATGATGCTAACAGTTATAATTGCGAAAATTACTCAAATTGATTATGCGTGTGTTGTTAACAAGTTTCCAAACTCCAAACACGCATATTTCATTATAAATCAGTTCCTTAAACTCAACATACATAATTAACATAAATTATAAGATTTTTCAGTTAGGTAATTTGCGAGTAAATTATAACTGACAGAGAAACGTTCGTATGTCAGGCTGTGGGTTAACCTGACGCGCTGACAAACGAGAGCAGCAGAAGAAAAGCGCTGAGCCAGCAGCCTATTTTTAGCCGCCACCTTTTATGGCTCGCCCGGATCATCTATCTCTAGCTTTCCTCGAAGTGGAGCTCAATATCTCTGGTATTTCTGCTACACCACACAAACTTCACAACCAACTTTGCCAAGCAATTAATTTCTTTCTTGGGACAAACAAAATCTATTTAAAAACAAGACCTCTGATAAAGAAAACGGATTTGCATACCAGTTGAGAAAAAGGAACTTGTAACTTATTGGGACTGAGTTTTTTACTAGAATTACCTGTATTAGCAGCCAACAGTTTGCTGGGTATCACATCACATGATCACACATCAACAATATTATTATACATATTAGTTTTATGCTGTAGATCACTTCACACATCGAAGACAACATCCAGAGTTTGGTCCCCAGTCACCTCTACTGCAATCGTGTTTGACTTGTCACATATACTTCACAATCGTTTATTCAGATAAATGTCCAAGTGGATTTAGCCATACCATAAAACTCAGCCATACCAATAATGATAAAAGTGAAATGAAGGTATCTGAAACTTAAACACCTCATTGGTGCGTTTTTCTCCTTACTTTGTGGTACATTCCATTCACCAACAAATACCTTCACTTCACAATGTTATTTGGATTAATTTCCCAATTCAATTATTATAATCCAACCGTACAAATAACACTATAATATAAAATGAAGTCATTTGATGGGTTTTCTTCTTGCCGAATCTTAATGCCGAATGTAAGACAATCCGCTCATCATATCAGTATATCTTTTTAAGAGAGCGGGAATTACACGGTCCTAGAAGGCAGGGACATGCGCAATCCGACTATGTATTTGATCTTGACCTTGTAAAATCTTCTGTTTAACAACCCATCCTCGCGTAAGATGTATTCACCATAGCCTTGCTACAGTTTATTTTGCACTAAACTCCTCATCATTTTAAAGACACAATAAACAAACAGCAAAGAGTAAAAGTATAACATACATTTTTTTTTTTTTACAAGATGGTAACAATCTACATAAGTGATTGTACAACATTAAAATAGTGGAATAAACAATTCCATAACAAACTTATAAAGGAAAGGTTTTATTTTTACAATGTTACACAATCCCCCTCCCCTAATACAATCTGTTAAACCTGGGTAGGACACATATCAGCAACCAAATATATACTAGCGATTTTGTCTAACTACGTACTGATACCAATATTCCTTTTCTTTCAGTCACGAATCCGTGAGCTTGAAGATGCATTGGACGGTGAGAGAGACGGACGTGTCCGTGTAAGTAAATTTAAATGTAAACAAGACATTTAACTTTACCATGCAAGTATGCTGACACTTGAACACAGAACATTGATAGACAGCTAGTCACCACATGGAAAATGTTATATACGAGTGTATCAGACGTGTATCAGTCTATTAATGACAGAGTGTAACGTGTACTGATACAGATATGGGGAATCAGCCGGAAGGTGGTAAAATTACCAATGCTAGATTAAGTAGTGTAGCCTGTACTGATACAGAGATGGGGAATCAGCCGGAAGGCGGCAAAAATACCAATGCTAGTTTAAGTAGTGTAGCGTGTACTGATACAGAGATGGAGAATCAGCCCGAAGGTGGCAAAATTACCAATGCTAATTTAAGTAGTGTAGCGTGTACTGACACAGAGATGGGGAATCAACCGGAATGTGGCAAAAGTACCAATGTTATTTCATCCGGTTAACATGCCTATATCCTGAGGCCCGATCCATTTAACCAGCATAATTGACGAAAAGCTGTACAGCTCATTGACGGTATCTAGGATGAGTTTAGTTAATAAAGTGTTGTAAATGACAGTGGCATATTCACCCTGTTCTTAAGATCAGAACAAACATAAATCTTGACCTTTAAGTGCAGGACCTGTTCCAAGAAATAGGATAATATATGTTCAAGTTGTTTTAATGATAACTGTCTACTTTCAGGCTGAACGTATCAACGCTGAACTTCAGTTCCAGTTCGACAACTTGTCTGACCGTATGGATGAGCTCAGCGGCAGTTCATCTGTTGTGGTAAGTACCGGTAAACCACTATAGCACAGCAGTCACAATTTGTAAACTTCCGTTCAATTTAAAAAAAAAAAATAAAGCAAATCAATAGTTTTAATCATTAAAGAGAGAGAGGCAAAATGCTTCTGTCATCCAAAAATGGTTTGGGAAAAAAACTACTTGACAGATTGGCTTTACCTTACGATTCTGTCTTATTCAGAAGCAAGATCACCATGGAGATGCCCCATTACAGGTTTAACAATGAAGAAGTTTAAATGTCATTTCAAGTAACGGTATTTCAATACTTTACCAGGATTAATAAATGAGCGTTTTTTTTTTTTTTCTTTCTTTTTGTTTTCAGCAAGAAATAAGCAAAAAGCGTGAATTTGAAATCAGTAAACTTCGCAAAGACTACGAACTCGCCCAAGTACAATTCGAAAGCTCTGAGCACAGTCTAAGAAAAAGACACCAAGAAACCGTCAACGATCTCTCCGAACAGCTAGAATATGTGAATAAGAACAAAAACAGGTTTGTGTCATGTATCACCTCATTAAAACGTTCGATGCGGCAAATCAAAAATAGATAATAGTATATTTATTAGATATACCTTGTGGAAGTTGGTCTGTCAACTTATACTTTAGGTAAATACCACAGGAAACACCATCTGTTGTTTATTAGATATACATTGTGGAAGTTGGTCTGTCAACTTATACTTTAGGTAAATACCACAAGAAACACCATCTGTTGTTTATTAGATATACATTGTGGAAGTTGGTCTGTCAACTTATACTTTACTAATACCATAGTAACTACCATCTTTATGTTAGTGTCATCAATGGTGTCTAGTTTCAAAGTAGTTCTGACTGTACTATTAGATTGGCTTCAACTCAGACACATGAATAACAATAGTCATTCCTCATGCCTTTTTTGAGTAGGACCAGTCCAAAACTTCTTATATAGTCAATCCATAAACACATCAAAACTTCTAATATAGTCAATCCATAAACACATCAAAACTTCTAATATAGTCAATCCATAAATGCATAAAAATTTCTAATATATACAATCCATAAATACATCAAAACTTTCAATATAGTCAATCCATAAATACATCAATATTTCCCTTGTCTTAACAGAATAGACAAAGAAAAAAGTCAACTTCTTATTGAAATTGATGGACTTCAAGGACAAGTCGACTCATTCGCAAAGGCTAAGGTAAGATAAGCATATTCCTTAACTAAGCACTTTTAATAACTTTTTATAATGACGCTTTCGTGATCGATGGACATGTATCTTTGATAATAATATGAAGGATTATCTAATGTATGAATGATATCAGACCGTCTGTTGATTTTGGTCGAATAATATAAGGGATACTGAAGTAGTCAAATATACTTGTATTAAGCAATTCCGTTTGTTTGACATTATGTGTGTTTATGTAGGCCTCCGCTGAGAGTAGAGCCGAAGGTTTAGATGAACAGGTGAAGAGACTCAAGGCCCAATTAGATGATGTCTCACGCCAGGTGAACGATCTGAATGGACTGAAGGGTCGTCTTACCCAGGAGAACTTCGACCTGCAGCATCAAGTACAGGAATTGGACAGTGCCAACGCCGGTCTGGCCAAGGCTAAAGCCCAACTCCAGGCCCAGAATGACGACCTGAAACGCTCTCTTGACGACGAGACCAGGGTAAGTAGTAACTTATAACTATCTCACATAATGGACACTAAATCATAGGCACTATTAGATACATTTGTATTGTCTAATAAAGTTTAATTAGTGTGATAAAGCTATGTATTCCTCAGAAGTTTCTGTGAAGTTTATTTAACTTTTATGTGTTACAGCAAAGGACCAACCTCCAAGTTCAGTTCAGTGCACTCCAGGCAGATTACGATAACCTGAACGCCCGCCTCGAAGAGGAATCCGAAGCCTGCTCAATCCTTCGCCAACAGCTGAGCAAATCTACCACCGAATACCAATCCCTGAAAGCCCGCTTCGACAAGGAGGTGATCCACCTTACCGAGGAGCTCGAGGACACAAGGTATGCAAATTCAACATTCTCTTCGTCAAGCCCAAACATTTGAACAAAACGTATAGAAAGGAAATATAATTACTGTTTTGTTGGTGGTTTGTTAAAGAAAGAAAAAAGTTTGTTAACAAATTTGAAAAAACCTTACTCGAAATCTGTTTTTGACACTGAGGCATACCATCGGTCATTGAGCTCAAGTTAAAACCAATAAGTGTTAGCTGGATTAAACATATCAGTCAGTTCATTTAAAATGAATTAATTTGTTCCTTCAGACGCAAATTCTCTGCCAGTGTTAACGAATTGGAAGACCAACTTGAGCAGGCTCGCGCCAAGATCTCCAGTCTTGAAAGGGCCAAGAACAAGCTCTCGGCTGAACTTAAGGAGGTTACCATTGAGCTGGAAAATGTAAGTTACCTTTTTCAGCTTTCTAACTGTAAATTTCCGTAGAATTGTATAGATCATATGCGGAATTGATTTCAATTACTCTTGTGTAGGTAAATAAGAAAGACCTACGTGTGTTTGATAAACGGTTAGTGATTCGGTTGCCGGCTCTGTCGTTTGATTGGTTCAAATAGAGGGCTCGAAGCATGTAAAGCATAGTATGAGCTTGAATTTGTTAACAAGAAATCAATGGTATCCAGGAGACCCGTTTATATGTCTCTTTGTAACACCTTACTTTACCTACTTAAACTCAATTTGAACACAATTCTCGTCATTTCTACAGATCCAAATCATCGTACAAGACCTTACAAAGAGGAACAGACAACTAGAGAACGAGAACGCCGCCCTCGGCAAGCGCGTAGATGAATTGTTGGCTGAGAACGCCGCTCTTAACGCCGACAAGAAGAACCTAGAACAAGAGGTGTACAGACTTAGAGTACTCAACACCGAACTCAGCGAGAAGAACGATGCCCTCAACAGGGAGAACAACCAACTTTCGAGTGAGTGAACTGTTTCTTTATTGACTTGCAATACTAATACTTTTTACCCTATTTATGTAATTATCAACACAACATTCCAAATTGATCTTAAATATTGTCATGTGATTGGGGTGATGCAGTTAGAGATTGAATTGTGTCTCTTGTATTCTCTTACAGACGCGCTTCGTGAAGCTAAGGAGCAGATCAAGGATCTCTCTCGCCAGGTGAACGAGCTGTCAGCCATCCGTGCTCAGCTTGAAGCCGAGAGAGACAACCTGGCTGCTGCCCTTAGAGATACCGAGGATGCCCTCAAGGATGCTGAAAACAAACTGGCTGCTGCTAACCAAGCTCTCAACCAACTCCGCATCGACATGGAGAACAGACTGCGTGAGAAGGACGAGGAATTGGATAACCTTAGGTTTGTAAAACTCCTAAAGATAAATATACCGAAGAGGATCACTTTCTTCACCTCTCTTGAGTTTATCATAGATCTGTGAATGGTTTCCATAGACTGCGTCATTGTTCACCTCAACAGCTGGAGCTACATGAAGAAAGTATGATATTAAGTAGGGTTTTCGCCCCAGTTATAGACTTATTATTTCACCTTGGCAACAATTAGTTTATCAAGGACAATCTTTGCTTAATGTCAAAGGTAATGACGTCTTCTACTTAGAGTGAGCTTGAGTTGTCATATGATCATTACTTGCTGCATTCGCCCTAATCCTAGGACGTTCTTCAGCAAAGACATCATCTGTGCTATGGCCAGTATTTATAAATTCGATAGAAACATTGATAAGATAGACCAGGAACATCATGATTGTGTTTCAAGGTGAGAATGGAATTAATAATCGATTTATGTTCTATGTGTGGTGTACTTAAGTTTGAAATCTTTTCCAACAGGAAGAGCAGCCAGCGTGCTATTGAAGAATTACAGCGCACCCTGGTGGAAGTTGAGACCAGATACAAGACTGAAATCAGCCGTCTGAAGAAGAAATACGAGACAGACATCCGTGAATTGGAGGGAGCTTTGGAGAATGCGAACAGAGCTAATGCTGAATACTCCAAACAAATCAAGGTCCTCCAAGTCCGCGTGAAGGTCAGTATGTTACCTTCACAAAGTCAAGAATTGATTCAAACTCCCTTTCATTGTATTCATCTGTATGCGCATATGTTAGGTTTATTGGTCCTCAAAATATGTCGCAAGTTATGCTGAAATAAGTTAACTATTGATTGACTATTGTCCAAAACGATTCAACTCAAAATGGCCAATGTTCATTCATTTAGAACAGGATCATTTCTGCTCCTGTGGAACACTTAATATATTAAACATTCCTGGTCTGTAATGCCCCAAAAATGGTTACATTGTTTCACAAAAACTTCAATATTATGTTTATTTGTTAAATTTGTTTTCAAATACATGGTTACTATTGATATGTGCAGGAACTCGAAACCGCCTTGGATGAAGAGAGACGCCACGCTGAGGATGCCCGTCAACAACTCTCTGTTTCAGAGAGGAAACGCATTGCCCTTCAGACTGAATTGGAAGATGTCAGAAGTCTCCTCGACAATGTAAGCCATACTTCATAACAGTTTTAATTATTCTATGTCGATAAAACATACATTTTTACTGAAATAAGGCACCCTTTACTGTAATCCATAAGAGTAATGTCAAAGCAAATAAAACGTTCATTTCTTTGTTGACATCAGGCGGAGAGAGCCCGTAAGGCCGCCGAGAACGAGCTTGGAGAGACGTCAGCCCGTCTGAGCGAACTCCAACTCCAACTCACAACCATCACCAACGACAAACGCCGCCTGGAATCCGACATCGCCGCCATGCAGTCCGATTTAGATGATGCCCTGAATGGCCAGAGAGCCGCTGAGGACCGTGCTGATCGTCTCCAGGCCGAGGTTAACCGCCTTGCCGACGAACTCCGACAGGAACAGGAGAATTACAAGAACGCTGAGAGTCTTCGTAAACAACTTGAAATCGAAATCCGTGAAATCACAATCAAGCTTGAGGAGGCCGAGGCCTTCGCCCAGAGGGAAGGAAAGCGAATGGTTGCCAAACTGCAGGCCAGAGTGAGTAATTTTTATTGTGTTTATGTATTTATCGAATATCTATATTTAAGTGATAACAAATGATGTATGACTTGAAGATGGTACAGAATCTTCACTTAAACCATGTAACTACGAAAGAAGAGCATATTTGTTTTCTGAACAACAACATTATCCGCATATTAAAAACCGAACAAAGCAACTTTAACAGCTAGCTTGGGATATGTCTACTTGCACTTTATCACAATGTATCTATCCTACTGTATCGTCTTGTCATTGCAGTTGCGCGACCTGGAAGCTGAATTGGAAGCCGAGCAACGCCGACACAGAGACAGCCTTGCCACCCTCCGTAAGATCGAGCGCCAGTACAAGGAAATCATCTTCCAGTCCGAGGAAGACAGACGATCAGTTGTTGAACTGTCCAGTATCAACGATCAATTCAGCCTTAAGATCAAGGCCTACAAACGCCAGATCGAGGAGGCTGTAAGTCTTCCCAACACTCTCTTCCACACTCACTAGATATTTAGATATTGCAGTAAACTTGAGGTGTAATGTACATTCCGAAATTCATTATCAGGGTCATACATTTTGGAGAACATTAATCTAAAGTCCTCAAACTTTAACAGGTTGAAAATGTCTAACTTGCAGAGTCTCTTTGAGGGTCGTATTTCCTGTGTCACATAGCTCTGTGAAGGGATCAGATAATACAATTATTATAGTTTTAGTGGTAGTCCGTCAATGGAAAAAATAGAAAATTAACTCCTTTCAGTTTGACTGATATCCCTTAATGGTAATAATAGAAAATAAAATCATTTCAGTTTGACTGATATCTCAAAATGGAAATAATAAATGGTTGTTTTTATGTGTTTACAGGAGGAAGTAGCTAACATCACAATGAACAAATATAGAAAGGCTCAGGCTCTCATTGATGAGGCTGAGGTGCGGGCAGATGCCGCCGAAAAGAACCTAAGTGCTGTGCGCAGGTCTCGATCCATGTCCGTACAAAGAGAAATTCGAATCGTCAAGGCATAAGCAGGTATTAAAAGTGTTTCCATGTTCCGCTAATGTTGCTAATCGTGGCAGACGCTATTTTATAAAAAGAAAAAAATCTCATAAACAACTCAACAACTGTACAGCTCGTCGCCTGTTTATGAAAAAAGCCAGCTAATGTTTGACTGTATGTGAGGATATTGAGCCAGTAACATGAGACTTTATACGACGCCAGGAGATCTCCATGTTACCAGATTACAGCACTTGTACCAACTGATATGTCAAGTTATATTAAAATGCGACAGCCTTCCGACTGTTTGCAAAGATGTTTCTCGAGTATGTTTTGTTTATCTTTTTGTTTGATAATTAAAGGACTGTTTGGTAAGGTCATCCGTTGAGCCGAGTTCATCTTTTTGTCAGGGCTAATGACGTAGACATATCTTGTTGTCAGGGTTTAATGAAGTAGACATATCTTTTGATCAGAGTTCGATGACGTATATGTCTCTGTTGCCTTTAGCCTATTAGCGGTCATTCCGTTTTGGACGCAGTTTGCCTCGAGCAATTCAATCATCCAAACATCTCTCAGGTTTTATAAGAGTTGTTCAAATAGATCTTTCTGGTTGTGTTTGGATGTTTCGTATTATTCCCCCCAGAACATCATCTACTTGTGGCTTCCAGTATCAGCATACCTAAAACAAATCCAAGCATTTTTATCTCATGAAATATTTATCGAAATATAAATGTTGTCCTCGTATGTATATATATATATCTTTGTACAATTTGTGTATATGCTGATATTCAGGCCGAAGAGTTGTTAATTAAAATGAAAAGAGTTAATTTGCTTTGCTTGATTTTGTTGTGTAGTGGGTTTGTTTGGAACCCTCTAATTTTATCTCATTGAGTAGTTTCCTGGTGTCTGTTTCAGATTCCAGCGTAAATAAAGCCGTCCTTTTACATTGTGTAATGTGGAAATCCGGCATCTTTCGAGAGACAATGGCCTGAACTCGTGATATTGTATAAAACATTATTTTGTTTATTTGTGCTCCATTTCTTTGCTGCTGTTAAAACCACAACTTTGCTGCATGTGTAACGGAAAAAGTTCCAGATACCGTCTGCTCGGACGCAAGACCAAACGTCACTTCCGATCCAGGGTCCTCCAGCCCACGTGATCAAAAGTGACTCTTGTTCGTAGTAGTACTGAGCTGGTGTATTTCAATTTAGTTTCGGATGTTTGTGTAGATGATGAATCTACATGTTCATCACTTCCACTAGTGGGAATGACCAGGCTGTTTACACATGCAGCAAGACGGAACACTGCCAAAATGGGAAAACTACTGGAGAACAGTTCACCAAGGCTGGTCCGTGATCAAGAACGTTAGTTTCAGCTCCCTGGGGTTTCCGAGTGGCAATTCGCCAGAAAATGGCATCTTATTACCGTTGTGTTATTTAAGGAATCTATTTATATAATTTACACTTTTTACAAGTGCGTTACTGAACTTTATGTGCAATAAAAACAGTGAAAAATATCAAATCGTTTACTTTAGCCAAAATAAAAATGGCATCGGTAAAATATAAAGCTCATGTTATCACTATTCACTGGGCGTATAAGGATAAGGGTGTTGCAAACCGGGCAGTGTTTGTAACGACGACCGGAAAGCGACAGAGTGCTGAGAGTCTAACGACAATCATAATCACATTGCTACCCGCTATAATTGACGTAAGAAAATATAAAGGGCTGGTACTTCCAAATAATATATATAAAAAAAGACTGCTGTTGATGTTGTTGAAGGTGGGACGTTTCTCTCGCGTCAGTCTGTAAACCTATTATGTTTGTGTAAACAAGTGGTCAGTCAATGTTCAACTGTTATGAAATATGCAAGAACATATTGCCATGAAATAAACTCTTTTAATTTCAGCTTAGTTGGCTAGTTGTTTTCTTTTCTTCTTGTTATTATGGCTGATCACTTCATCGTCTTTAGACATCAACCCTCTCCAAATGGTAGCTCTTTAATAGTTTAAAGAGAAATTTTAAAGGGATTGGATTTGAGCTGACAAAGTCTCGTCTTTATTGTTCTTGTCATGGATATTTTAATTGTTTTGTTGGTCGATGTATTGAGTAAACTAGTAGCTCTCCTGATTACCCTTCGATGTAATACGGTACGGCTTTCTTCTCAAAGGGAATCGTGAAACAACCAATGCCAAACAATTCATAATTTAACAAAGCGGAAAAAAGAAGAAGTAGTGATTAAATCAGAAGATCATCAGTGGGAAAGAAAACAGAGAAAAGCACCTAGCTTTTGTTACCGCGTAACAAAGACAATTCAAAATGTCTCATTTAATCAGAACTAAACAATTGGCTCTCAACGAGGATGTTCGCTGAACTAGATTTTGGTCAACTTAAATGATATGTCAATTCGATAAAGACCTGACCAAAGAGAGAATGTCATAACTATTTAAGAATAAGACTTAGTTTCGCTTATAAATCAAATATATTAACTTTCCAGCAGGAAGCTGGACTTGAGAGTG